>RJWM01009693.1:43969-66925 GCA_004363535.1 Dasyprocta punctata | reverse complement strand
ATAGGATATGCTATGTACCCCCAAGTCCTCATACTTTTGATGGGGCTGAGTCTGATGCTTGTGATCAGTTTGTTGTCTAGCACCAGGATTAATGACGTGACTGCTACACCCGCCCAGGGGTGGAGCTGAGATACAGTATAAGGGAAGGCGGGTCTTCCTCTTGCTTGCTTCCCGGCTTCCGCTCTCTCTCTCGCCAGCGCGGATTGCGGCTTGCAGCTTGCAGCCGCCATGAACTGTAGCCCCGTCATCCCATGCTGCCTTGGAGCCCACTTTATGGACTGAAACTCCCAAGAAACTGTAAGAATAAACCTTTCCTTCCCTAACTTTGGGCATCAGGTATTTTGTCTAGGCAACGAGCAAAAAGTAACTAAGACACACTGTGATACAAGTAAGAAATACTTCATTGTTTAAGCCTCTGAGACTTTAAGGATTGTCTGTTCTAGCAGCTAAGATAATTACTCTGACAAATACAGGACTATTACCTCAGAGAGAAAGGGATGAGGGATGCTGGAAATACATTCTTTCTCTTTTGGAAGAGTCTAATCAAATACTGAGTGTCTAATACACAGGACACACTAATTCTATTAATATACTACACAATGAAAAATGTAACAGTTAAGGAAGCATGTGTTCAATCTTTTGACTAGTACATTCTCTGAACTTACCAAATCTGAGAAGCCAGATTATAATCATGTAGTTACTTAATAACATGATGCAAAGAACAAAGAACAAAGGGCATTGACTTTATAATTGTAGAGTTCAGCAGAGGATTTACAGTGGCGTAAGTCCCTGCCTGGCAAGCACAAGCTTGTGAGTTCGATCCCTGGTACCAAAAAAAAAAAAAAAAAAAAAAGAAAAAGAAAAAGAAAAAATATATATATATACATAAAATTTTAGATTTCAGTGAGTGGCATGAAGACTTGACTGTTAATCAGTAGGCCATGTTTCATCAAATGGAATTCAAGAGACCCTGATCCAGCAGACAAAGTCTTGGACAACTATGACTATGGGTGCAAAGATACAGCAATAAAAGACTATGTACTCTGAGTTAGCAATTTAAAAACAATATCCTTACACTACAACATAAAGATGTATGGGTTACAACGCCAGCCCAAGGCTGGCCTGAGCTACATAGTGTGACCCTGCCTCAAAAAACTAGGGCCGGGAGTTTAGCTCAGTGGCTTAAGCACCTGTCTGGCAGGTATGAGGTTCTGAGTTTGATCCCTGGTACCACAAAAAAAAAAAAAAAAAAGATGTATTAATAGTCAGCATGCAAAAAATTGCATGATTTTAAAAACACATGAAATCTCAAAGAAGTTTTGAGGTTGAAATTAGGAGTTTCAAGGGTCGGGAGTTTGGCTAAGTGGCTTAAATCACCTGTTCGGCAGGCTCGAAGTTGTGAGTTCGATCCCTGGTACTGACCAAAAAAAAAAAAAAAAAAAGAAATTAGGAGTGTCAGGCTTAGCCTAAGCAGCAGGATAAGCAGAATTGAGAGCATGTGCTTGAAGTTTTGTAACACCCAGGCTCTGACATGTATTAGCTATGTGACCTTAAGCAGGTCACTTCACTTCTCCAAGTCTCTACTTGCTGAACAATAAAATCAGAAAAGTAAACAGCATTGTTGCAAGGAATCAAGAAACCAGAGCACAAAAACAGAACAGTAGCTGACACAAGAAAAACACAATAAAAAGTAGTGGTAATTGTAACTATGATTATGCCCTTGGGCTCTTCCCAGCTACTAGGGCCTTTTAGGGAGAAAAACTGGAAAACTCAGCATCAGGTACTTCTTATCTCTGTAATAGGAACATGCCTATACAGCCACTCTCCTTTCCCGTTTTGAGGCTGACAGGTAGCTTGTTTGGGATGGGTACATTACACACTCAGAACTGCTCCTGAGAACAATTAGGGAGGTGATGGCTGAATGCAGTTGCCTCAGGGTTCACTTCTGTATATTGGATGACTTTAGACATCTCTATTCTTTCCTGCTTGGAGTCCTAAGGAGGTTATCTCATGTCTAGGTTCCTGGGCCATATCTTGCTATAGCCTATGCATAATTATTATATAATGTACTAGAATATATATCATGTTCCTTTCCAGTTATGCAGTATTGCCAATACTTACGGTCTTTCCTTACATTGGCTGTGATTGTGCATGGACAGTGCCCAACAAATGTCAACTAGTAGGCTGGAAGAAATAAAACTATAGTGTTCTCATCTTTTATTCTTTCACATCTAGCTCTTCCTATAAAAGAGGGATGGAGATAAAACATACATAGCCCCAAATTCCAAAGTCAAAAAATAATCTTCATAGCCGGGCGTGGTGGCGCATGCCTTTAATCCCAGCACTTGGGAGGCTGAGGTAGGAGGAGCATTGTGAGTTTGAGGCCGCTTTGGGCTACAAGGCAAGCGCAAGGCCGGCCTGAGCCACATAGTGCGACCCTGCCTCAAAAAAATCAGGGCGTTTGGCTCTTTGGCTCAGTGGCTTAAGCGCCTGCCAGCCAGGCACGAGGTTGTGAGTTCAATCCCCAGTGCCGCAAAAAAGAAAAATCTTCACACAGTGACTTCCTGTGCATCTTATTCCAAGTAAGGAGGTGATATAGGCATTGAAGAGGACAGGGCCTTTGGGCTAAGCAAACCTAGTGGCCTAGCCTCATCATTTAATATGAGGGGACTGGGATTTACCATGTAGGTAACACCATTCATTCTCTTTGAACTTCAATTTTTCAGAATTAGTAAGGATTACAGTGACAAAAGATTGAGACACTTCTGGCCTGGATGTGACCTATTCAGAAATGTTAGTTTCTTTTCTAAGAAAAAATTGTTTTGGTATAAGGAAAGGCAGACATTTGACTTGGAGTTGATGAAGGTTTTCTGGGCTCTTGGAAGACATAGTCCTATTAAAACACTGAATCTTGGAGTTGGGCATGGTGGCACACACCTGTAATCCCAGCACTCTGGAGGCTGAGGCAGGAGGATCGTTGTGAGTTCAAGACCAGACTGACCTACAAAGTGAGCTCAAGATCAGCCTGGACTGCATAGTGAGACTCTGTCTGAAAAAGACAAAAATTAATTAATTAATTAATTAATTAAAATAAAATACTGAATCTCAGTTTTGTCTTTTGTATTTTCTTCAGTAATGGAGTAGGTAGGAATTGTCTGGTCTATAGAATGGATGAAATGGAAGAGGAGACAGCAAAATGTTAGGCAAGCAGGTGACAGCCCAGATTACAGTAAACATCTTTCTGTGTATGTACATCTCTCTCTGCATCCCACCTTCCATCTTACCCTTTCTTCTTTTTTCTTAGCATCAAAGAGTCGCCTTTCACTCTGTCCTTTAACTGCCAAGTTCATCTTCCGAAACACAACCAATGTATAATTTTTGTGTATTCTCCTGAAATACTCTTTATGCAAATGAGCACATACTCTACCATATGAACCTTGCTTTTCTCATTTAGCAATCTTAAAGATTATTTCACACCTAAACATTGACAGCATCCTTGTTCTTACTGTAAATTGCTTTACAGTTTATTCTGTATTTGTACCATGGGATAAATAGTACTCTACTGAAGAACATGCAAGCTAGTTCAATTTTTTTGCCATTACAAATAAGTACATAATAAATAGTCTTGTACATGCCATTTTGCACATAAGCAAATACACCTGTAAAATCAACGCCTCAAATGAAATTGTGTGAAAAAGTATGTGCACTGTAAATTTGATACATGCTGTCAAATTGCCTTCACAGATGTTATACCAATACATACATGCTGAAAAGTATTAAAGTCTTCCTAAAATGTACAAAGAAACCAAGAATATAAAAAAGGAAGTAACAGAGACAACCTTCTACAACCCTGTGGCCGTGGACCACTGGGATTGCTTGTTATTCCTTTGTTCTCATTTCGGTGGATAATCTGGAACTTTTCTGTAGACTAAATTGTTTAACTTGACAATTTAAAATGGAACACTGTGGACTGGGGATTTAGCTCAGTGGTTTAGGTGCCTGCCTGGCAGGTGCAAGGCTGTGAGTTCGAACACAGGCTGTGAGTACCCCCCAAAAAAGTAAATTAATTAACTAATTAATTAATTTAATGGAACATTGGGGCCAGGAATTTAGATCAGTGGCATAAGCGCCTCCCTGGCAAGCGCAAGCGCATGAGTTTCACCCCTGGTACCCAAAAATAAATAAAATAAAATAAAATAATAAAATAAAATGGAACAAGCCGGGCGTGGTGGCGCACGCCTTTAATCCTAGCACTCGGGAGGCTGAGGTAGGTGGAGCGTTGTGAGTTCGAGGCCGGCTTGGGCTACAACGCGAGCGCAAGACTGGCCTGAGCTACACAGTGCGACCCTGCCTCAAAAAACCAGGGCCGGGAGTTTGGCTCAGCAGCTTACGCGCCTGTCAGGCAGGCGCGGGGTTGTGAGTTCAATCCCCGATGCCGCAAAAAGAAAAAAAATAAAAAATAAAAAAATAAAATAAAATAAAATGGAACATTAAACATTTTACTAATTTGTAAGCTATTGTTTGGTTGTGTTTCATTTTGTAAGAATCTCATGAAGAAGTCAAAAGTTTGGTAATGGGATTAATCTTTATTTTTATTAGTACATATTTGTCGTATATAATGATTACATTCATTGTGAAGAATTGGTACATGTACATAACACATCTTAATTCTTTTTTATGCCCCCCACAACAAATGTACTTTTGTTGTTTATGTATTTGCAGTGCTGAAATGGAACTCAGGGCCTTACACATACTAGGCAAGCACTCTCTCACTGAACTAAATTTCCAACCCTTAATAGTCTATTAAATCTGTGGTTCTCAAATGTTTATTTTTGGACCTCTTTGTTCTTTTGAACACTATTAAAGACTCCAAAGAGATTCCATTTATATGGGTTATATATATAGATAGTTAACATATTTGAAAACAAAAAAATTTAAAAAATAATTCCATTACAGGTTAACAAATAACATTTTTATGAAAAATAACTTTTCCAAAATAATTAGTGAGAATTGCGATATATGTAGCTATTCAATATATACATAGCTATATATATATTTCAGTGTGACTCAATAGATGACAGCTAAATTTTTCTACCTGTTCTGTATTTAATCATTTAATCTGTCAAATATCACAGGTTTTATGGCCTCTGGAAGACTAATATATATCCCTGAGAGAATGTGCATGAAACAGACTAATAACATTCTTAGTCATATTATTAAAATAGTTTTGACATTGTAAATCCCTGAAAGGGTCTTGAGGACTCCCAGATGTCCCCAAGCCATATTTTGGCAATAGTTAGTGTGACCATTAATCTTGATATATCAACATCAGTGGATTAAGAAATGCCAAGCACATTAGTAAACCATGCCCCAGGTGTGTCTGGGTAAGTCACGGAGGCATGATCTTGGAAAGTGTTTATGGTCCTTTGCCCCCTACTCTCTAGCATGTTCCTCTGCTCTGCTTTCCAGCCATCGTGACCTAAGCCCATCTGCTCCACGGTGGCCTTCTACTATGATGTTCTTGCCTGGAGTTGGCTCACTATGGACTAAATACACCCATACCAGGGCTAAATTAAACATCCCCCTCATTTAAGTTGTAGATATTAGGTATTGTGTCCCAGCAGTAAAAAAAAAAGCTGGCAATGCAGTTTGTTTAGACCAACTTTATTGCTTTACCCCTATAGACTATTTTGCCAGCTTTATCTGTCACCGGGTGAAAGGCCTATGACATTGCCTTACTTTTATTGTCTTATGTTGAAATGCATTGCTTTACACAATTGTGATCATATGTAAATGGATATATGCATGTTCAACAATGTTGCTTTTATATTTTTAGTAGCTTAAAACAATGTGTTTCTGTTTCTGTTACACACACACACACATACACACACACCCCTGCAATTTGAGCAGAGCTCATGAGGTAGCGGGAGGCTGTCTTTGCCTTACACAACTTCAGCTGGGGTTGCTGCTCACCTGAGGGCTGGAGGGTCCACCCTCAACATGCACACTCTCTTGGCTGGTAAGTTGGCACGGACTGTCAGCTGGGGTGCAGATGGGCCCTCAGGCTGGGGATCTCCATTCCTCTATGAGTAGACTTCTCCACGTGGCCCAGGCTCCCCCACAGCAATGTGGCTGAGTTCCAAGAAGCAGCACAAGAGAAAAAAGGTTATTATATTCTGAATTGCCAACTTGAATGTAATTCTAACAAAAACATGGTAACACCAGCTATAACCAAAGAATACCCCAAATACAGTCATATTATTTTTTATTTCTCTGCTAATTTTTTAAGCACATAGAGCTTAACCTTCAAGTCATGATCAAGTTTACTTAGGACACCTATAAGAATAAGAATGGCAAGCCGGGCCTGGTAGCGCACGCCTTTAATCCCAGCACTCGGGAGGCTGAGGTAGGCGGAGCGTTGTGAGTTCGAGGCCGGCTTGGGCTACAACGCGAGCGCAAGGCCGGCCTAAGCTACATAGTGCGACCCTGCCTCAAAAAACTAGAGCTGGGAGTTTGGCTCAGAGCCTTAAGCGCCTGCCCTGGCAGGCGCGAGGTTGTGAGTTCAATCCCGGTGCTGCAAAAAAAAAAAAAAAAAAAAAGAATAAGAATGGCTAGGTATTTATAGCCTCAGGTACAGACCTCGAGGCTGGGTAACAATGCACTCTATGGCTTTGGTCTTTAATTCTCCAGATTCTGCACCATGTACTTAACCTTGGCCTCGCACCTCAGTGCTGTGCTATTCACCTGAACACTTTGTTCTGCCCATGTCCACCTCTTCTCAAATGTGGATTTATGCTTCCTTAACCCCAGTCTGGCAACTCTTCAGGAATTAGGCTATTTCTTTGGCTTAGTGATTAGGCTCACTGGTATTAATCTTGATGGTTACCAAGTTATAAAAACTTAGTACAAAAGACCCAGGCTTTCCCCAAGCACTGTTATTTTCTTAACCCACTGGACCCTCTCCCTGCGGATTGGGCTGCTGTGTGATTACCATTTCTGCCTTGCTTTGATAGATATGTCTGCTCTTTACCTTCTGACTACAAAGCCCCAGTCCACTCCCCAATTTCCATGGAATGATGGGTACTGCCAAGGTTCCAGGACTGAGTTTTCAAGACCACCTCCAAACTTAGTATTCAAATAGGCTAAAACTTGGATGGCTCTTAGTGTATCACAGGGAATCCTTGGTAAGGCATCTTGGAAAATTCTAGGTTAATATGGTTGCTGTGTTAGGGTTGCTATAAGGTGCAATCACAAAAAAAGAACGCTTAGGATGATGACCAGCCTTTCCATGTCCAAAGAACACCTTAATAACCAGATTCCAATGTCCACTATTGATCACAGAGCCATACAGACCTAGATCAGAGGCCAGATTACTATCAAGGAAATGTGTGGAGTCTTACCACTAGATTATCAACAGACCAGTTACACTTGGCAGGTAAACAGAGAAGAGACTAGAAGAGTCATGCTAAGGACAGAATGCATAAATAGCACATGAGAAAGACAATCAGGTCCACTCCCTATTCAAGGTCAAGCATAATACCTAGAGTCAAATAGAAAGATGGCCACATTCATGTGTAAAATAAGAGATCTGCAAAGGCGGATCAGCCAGGAAACCACAGCTCCCAGCAACAGATTCTGTGCAGGCAGTAATGGAACAGGTGAAGTCTGCATCCTGAAAGATATGTCCCTACAGTTCCTGGTGAGGCCGCTCAGGAACTAGGACCAAGTTGGTAAACATTTCTAACAGAAGCATGAATACTCAACTCTATGGTGCTAATCTCATTTCAGTATGTGACGTTTTTATCTTTCTGTTTGGTCTACAAGTGTAGGGTACTCACTTGTAGGTTGAATTGGCCAAGAAATATTGTTTTAATTAAGTGAGGAAAAGAGGTGCAGATAAGTTCAATACTGAGCTGGAAAGTGACAAAACCACATTCAACCCGTCCAGCTCCTAATCCAGGGCTTTGTCCACTCCTCCAAGGTGATTATGTGGATGAGAAGCTGGAGACAGCAAAAAAACAAAAGCTCCAGCTGGGCCACTGGAAACTTCATACGGTAAGGGGTGAGAAAAGCAGGGGAAATAGAGGAAAGACTTTATCAGCAAATGTGGGAGTTGGTGGGATGATTGATTCAAATACCAAATTTAAGCTGGGACATGGAGAAGTAGAAGTAGGGCCAGATAAATAACTTGGATGTCACATGTGTAGTAAGGCAAGGTTTCATGTGGCTTTGAAATTACTCTGGCATTGATAGAATGGTCTCAGTAGAAGAGTCTACAAGTGTGTGATCCAATTAAATACTGTTGCAGTAAACCAGGTGTAAGGTGATGACAACCATGGAAATAGTGAGGAAAGAATGACTTTATAGTACAACACTCAAGTATTTAGTAACAGACTGTCTATGAACAAAAAGCAGATTTCAAAGCTGCTCAATCAAGGTCTTAGGGCCGGGAATTTGGCTTAGCGGCTTACGTGCCTGTCAGTTAGGCACGAGGTTGTGAGTTCAATCCCCGGTACTGAAAAAAAAAAAAAAAAAAAAAAATCAAGGTCTTGATGGCACAGAAGAATGAAGGCCTCATTGAACAGATTAGTGTCTTTATTTTGGAGATGTTAGATTAGATATGACAGTGTAAGAAAAAAATATAAACAGTTTGAAATTTGAGATTACATCCCAGCTAAATGGCTAGAGGTCAATCTCCTACAGAAAATGAACTTTAAAACACATGGTTCAAAAGGGATGTTATAGTAAGACATTTTCTAGTCATAAAAACCAACATATAGCTTTCTTTCATATGATTTTATTACTACTTATAAAAACAAGTTATGAAAATAATTTTCTTTGGAAGATATAGCAACTACAACTTTTACAAAATATACACACTCAAAATCATTACAATTTATATACCTTGGACATTGTGTGTCAGAATCATACCCTGTAAAAGTTGGAAGAAACATTTTCTCTAACTTTAGTCATATATTGTGATATTCAAGTATTTAAGCCACAGTGTTAAAATAAAACATGTCTCTAGTATATAGGGCCAAAGGAATTTAACTTTCAAGATCTGACGTTCTTTTATTAAGCAAGATAGCTTCAGGGTGGTTCACTTTCCATAGTTTATGAGGGAACTAAGGAAGAAGGCCATGGAAATCCATCTTCAGCAAGTTTCCTCTGTCATTTCTATCTATGGAGCATGGCTCCTAAAAGATGATTTCTAAGATATCTCTGAGCTCTAAAATGCTGATTTCATTAATTATATATTTGCAAAACAATGCTTTTCCAAGTCTATAAATTCCTGTACTGTTAAAACAATGCTTTTCCAAGTCTGTAAATTCCTGTACTGTTAGCTAAAAGATGTGATTGAGATGACTCACTCACCTAAATAGACTTAATTTAGGTTGCGTCAGGTTGAAAGCATTAGTTAAAAATCAGCATGCCTAAAGTTCTCCCTTGGAACTACTGAAAAAGATTCTTCCTCAACTAGACATTAATCCTAGAAGGAAGAGCTTTACTTTGGAAGAATCATGTTGAGAAGATGGGAAACAGCTTTAAAGCTTTTCAACTCTGCACCTTAAGATGACAGTTACTGTCTGACTCAGTTGTAGGCACGAAGGTCTCACTCATAAGGAGTTCACTGTGGCAAAGTAAAATGTGCATGTACTTCCTATATTGACTGACCTCCTATGCTTTCCTTGATGTTAAATTCAACGTAACTGCAGAGTTTTGGCCGGATGGCGCTCCGGATAAAGAACACATAGTATGAATTTGTGACTGTACTGTCATGATGCTGCTTGACTTCACATCGTGCTGAAATAATTTACCAGTGTTTTTTTCTATGTAACGAAGTATAGTCAATCAACTTGTATATTCACCTATCTTTAATTTTTTAACATAAGCATTTTTAAATATAATTTCCTAAGGGAAAAAAGACTATAATAGGAATTTAAATAGCAGAACTGTATTTCAAAAATTATTTTAAAAATATATAGTCCAAAATTCTCTGAATGTTGGATTCAGCAACAAAGGTAGACTACCAGGGTGACCCTTATGAAACTATGGGTTTTATCTGCTAACAATGGTCAAATCTTTGCAATTTCATACTGTTCAACATAATAAGAACCTGAGAAAATTTTATTTGGCATCATACTGTTAATCAAAGAGAATTTATAAAAAAATCACATCTCAAGTGAGGAGAAAACACTTCAGGATGTAAATGTGCACACTGGTCATGCCAAGACTTCTGGGCTGAGACTTAAAGATTGGAAATCTTGAAATCTTAAATAAACTAAGCAGTTTCAATAAAATAGAGGACAACTAAAATTATAAAATGATAGCTAGTTGCTAATGCCACTGAAACAGAAAACTATTCACCAAATTTGGTACCAGGAATCAAACTCACGAATATTCACCCAATTTGGCAATTTAAAGACTTTCTAGGAGTCACATATAAAAGTCCTAGCATTAAAATGAAAAGGCACAGGTATGAGTAAACTGGGATAATCATTTATAAAACCCTTGAAAATAAGGCAATTCATTTGTATTAATACCAGTAAGTAGGCACCTACACCAAACCCAGCTTTGGTATCCTAGAAGGAATTATGTTGCAAATGAATTAACATAATACTAATGATAGCAGCATTATAAGTTTCTTAGGCTCCTCACCACTAAAAGAATATCTAAAATTTCCCCAACCCATCTCCCATCTGTACCAAAAATATATCTAAAAATTACATATATTAGTCATAAAATTTTTGCAGTTTTTCTTCAAATAATGAGCTTTCTCCTCACCAGTACCACCCTAACCAAAAAATAATAATAATAATAATAAAACGTTCTACACCAGAGTAACTATTCTTAATTGAAAACATACCATATTAAAAAAAATGGTAATTTATTTATAAAATTTATTTAATATGATCAAGGAATAAATGCATTTTCCAGCTGTGTGTGTGAGTAGTATGTCTGAACTGGCTTATGGTGCATTCAAAAAATCTAGATTTCAGCAATGATACTTCAATTGGAACTCTGAAGCCATTTGCGAATAATCGCTCCAGTACTACTGGCTACTACACAGATAGCACCACCCACTGTCCACCAGGTTGGTATGTCATTAAAGAAAATAATCTGAAAGATAAAAGCAAAGACCACATCCATTGTTCTCATTATTGCTACGAGTCCTGCTTTTTCTACCTGAAGTGCTTTCGTGATAAATATCTGACCCCCCAAACCTAAGAGCCCGATGAGTATGAGAAACAGCCTGTCCAGCCCACAATAAGGCAGACTCCATTCTCCTAGTATAAAGAGGACGATGATGCTTTCAGTGAGGCCAAGTATGACATAATACCAAATGCTCAGAAAGTAGTCGACGGATTTTCCCATTTTTCTGAGGATAACTAGAGTCAATGCAGCACACACGGCATGTCCAATAGCTGCAAATGTTCCCTGAAGGTGGACTGAATAGCTTCCTTCCATCCCCGAAGTGTTGGAACCAAACAAAAATGGTGGTCTCACGATAAGGATCACTCCAGTGATTGTGAACAAGGTGAAGAAAGCATCCCAAAGGCTATACTTTTCCTTGAGAAATATCCAAGCAAACAGAGACGTAAACATTGGGCAGCTAAAGGAGATAACCATGGCATCTGCGAGGGACGTTGTCTGGAAAGCATAGTATAAAAGGATCATGGCAGAAGAACCAAGGACTCCTCTGAGAATGAGGAAACGTCGTTGACCTTTTGGGCCTATAAACCCAGCTCTGTAAATTCAAATGAAGAAATGCATATTAAATGAACTTGGTATGTTTTTAAATCAAAATGTTTAATGAAACATTTCAAAAATACCAAATGTAAAAAATAAGGGAGTAATAAATTAATTATAATATCTACCACTGGTTATATATATACCTTCTAAAAATATTCTCTAATTATAGCTGATATTTAAAGTGTTCACAGTATAAATAAAAATAGCACACAAGAATGTCACAATAGTATGATTATAAATCAGTAAATACAGATATTTTACCTATATATGTATACACCTTAAATGCTTTTTTTTTTTTATACCAGAGATTGAACTCACAACCTCATGCTTGCCAGGCAGACGCTTATGCCACTGAGTTAAATCCCTGGCCCCAATACTTTATATGCTTGCAAAAAAGAAAAAAATACATGTTTATAGTAGTTGTCCCTTACAGATACATAATTTTCCTTATTTTCGCTCAATTTTCTGTGATAAAAATGTGTCATTTTTATAATAAATTCAATTTCAGTTTTGGTAACACTGTATTAGAGAATGTGATCCTAGCTAATGTGCATTTTCTACTTCATCTTGAGTTCTTTTTTTTTCTTCCTATTTCATGAGTTTTTCTATAAAAGTTGAAGCAATGCTAAAAAAATTTTGGGGGGGAATTTTTGAGACAGGATCTCTCTATGTAGTTAACGTTGATCTTGAACTCACTATGTAGCCCAGGTTGGCCTCAAACTCACAGTGATCCTCCTGCCTCAACCTCTGAAGTGCTAGAATTACAGGTGTGTGCCACCATGCCTGACACAATGCTAAGGTTTACTTTAGCCACTGAATGTGAGACAACTTTGTATTATTCTTATGAAGAAAAAGTTATAACACACTGAAAAAGAACAGATAGTATTTGGGTAAGTATAGTAACTATTATTCAGTATTTTTTCAATTTAATATTTAACAAACACCTACTCTATATATAAATTCTTGGCTAGGTAACAACTTGCTGATCTGTGCTAAGGCCAGAATTTATACCAGTGCCATCTAAGTGACATGGACACTCCTGGACATCTGGAGTTAGAAATGAAAATGTGGTCCACTTCGGCCCACAGTTGGGCTGATTTGAAAAGCTACAAGCTTGCCATGATAATGAAACATAAAAGGCTTCACAACAGATTAGGGTCAAGGATTTTAAGGAAACTTCAAGTATTCGTCCCTTGACAATACTTTAATTCCCAAATGAGGAAGATGACTACATTAGCCTCAGTATTCTGTTGCTGCCTTCAGAAATTTCTGAAATATCATTCTCTAAAATACCATGACTTGTATACATTTACACAGGAATTTCTGACAATACTAATCTTAGTAATTTTCACTTTTCACCAATTCCTTAGGATATTGACTAAAACTATTCTAAGTGAATCTACACCACGATACGAAATGCAAGGAGACTTTGGTGGCAAGCCACTGAAGTTTTTTTATTTATCTTTTTTTTTTTTTTAAGATAAAAGTAGGAAAAAAACGGGGGCATAGGAATGGGAAGAATAGCTCCTAAGAGACAGGAGGGATCCCAAGTGAGTTGCCCTAAAGCTTTTAATCTAGAGTTTACATGCCTTTGCTCAAAGACAGGATGAGCCAGGAGCCAGTAGAGACCTAACTGGTCTCCATAGGATTCTGGGTACACCTGGGTGTGCAGATCATAAAATGCGGGGGGGGGGGGGATATACATAGTTTTAACCCTGGGGGCAGGAGAGACTTCTACAGGGAAGGAGAAGAGAGATGGGATGTGGGGAAGCTAATGTTCTTATATTGTTATGTTCTACACAAAGCAGTCTGACCTATAGTAAGTTTTATCTGATTCATATAATAGCTTCTCTGAGAACAGCACAGAGTATCATTCCTTCAAGTTTACAGAGGAGAAAACTGAATATTGAAGTAGCCAGAAAGAAATTGTTCAAGGTTACCCAACCACTTTCTGGAGAAAACAAAATCTTACTATGATCACCTCTGTCTACCCTGGAAAGGGATTGGCCCACCCCCACTTAAAGACAACTCTAGCGCTAGGAGAGACTACTACTTCCTTTCACTTTTTTTTCTTCCAAGTACTAGTTATGCCAAAAAAAAGGAGGGAGGGCAGTATAAGGGGAAATTATACAAAGAAAGCTTTGTTTTCCAAAGGGGTGGTGGTGAATAACTATCTCTGTCTTTTTTTATGCATGTGGTATGTGCTTATGGTAAAAATTTCTGTTGGTAGGTGGGTCTTGGTAGATTTCACTAATCATTAGAACTAAGGAAAATAGAAACTGATAAATAATCTGTGATATGAAGATACTGTAGAAAAAATAAGGCAGTTCAAAAGATTTACACACATGTATTACTTCTACTTTGTAGTTAAGAAATACTTACTTTCTGTATATTAAGCAAGGGATAACAACTAGCATTTGGAACACACATCGAAATGCACTAATTTCTACAGCATGGACGTCTTGAACTTTTTTAACAAATAAAGAGCCCACTGCGAAAAGGAAGGCAGACAATAATGTGTAAAACAAGCCAAGTCCAGGACAGGGTGCTTTCTTCTTGGCTTCTGAAAAAGATTAAATTCTGGTTAGTCCTTGCTTCCAAGTGTATGTATGTATTATCATTTTCATTTAGAAATTGAGAAAAATGGAACAATGTCAACAGCTAATAGATTACAAATAGTACCTTCTAAACATATCTACTTTCTTACTACACCTGTACCATTTTCCCCATCAATTATGAAGAACCCATAGATGAAGGAAATAATTTAAACTTGCATTTTTAAAATGCTGTTTCACCCAATAAAACAGATTTCCTTTGGCTCGCTGAAGAATCATCCCTCACTTAGGAAGTAGAAAGCTTGCCAAGATGGTGAGAGAAATCTTTAGAAAACACTTCACAAAGGAGAAGTGAAAAATACTTCCCAGTGTCTGGCAGGCGTGAGGCTGCGAGTTTGATCCCCGGTGCCGCAAAAAAAAAAAAAAAAAAAAAATACTTCCCAGTGATTTATATCTTAAACCATGTCATTGATGAACTTGACTTTTCTGGAAAAGTTTATAACTATGTTATCTGGTTATATGTTGATTAACCTTCCCCAACAAGCTTGTGAGCTCCTCCAGGGCTGGGGCCTCAGCTATCCTGTTCAAGCCTGAAACACGGAAGACCCTGAATACACAGTGAATAGAACAATGAGAGAACTTCACAGAAGACTCAGGAGTCTAACATTACTGGCAACGATATAATCTGGGAAGACCCTCTGTTGTATAACTGTGACCTATTAATCACATCTTTACCTCTTACGGTCCACAATTCATCCTCCCAGTTGAGGGTGGTGGCTGTCTTTTTCTCTAACTCCCATGTGCCTTGCACAGAACTACTTCAACTAATCCTTATTTCTTAGTTTGATCTTATATATGAAACTACTTTCTCCAAGGAATCAAGTATTCAACTAATGAATGACAACCTGTGTGGGCATTAAGCTTTTGTTTAACAACTTCCCATGCTTTAGTTTCCTATTGTAAGAAGAGAGCCTGTCTTTAATTTCTGTCCTCTCATTGAGCAGAGAGCAAACCAGATCTGGGTAAACAGACCACACCCTAAAGATAGTCTGCTCACTGAGGAGTCCGTTCTTTTTCATTTTCAAACCAACACAAAAACAAGAATAAAAAAGAAATACACCTACTTGTTGTCAGTTAAGAATGTATCAGAGGTGAATGATTTTTGATGGAAAACTAGGATTATCACTCAAAGTGTTACTCAGCTACAATACAGTATTGCATAATTTTTTTAATGCCATTCTTTGATAAATGTAAACACCAGGCAGTACATTTCAAAATCCTCATTTCCATCAGATTCCTTTGCCCAGAGAATGAGCACAAATCACCAAAGTATGATGATACAGTCTTTCTGGGAATGCTCTACAGCCTGATGACTTCTATAGTCAAAGATACCCTGCTGATCAGAGACCTCCATGTCTTCCTGTTCTAGTCACACAATTGGCCAGGCTGTTTAGAGCTGGCAGCCATCACTACATTATAGGTGCCAGAACCTTCCATGTTCTGTTCTGGAACCATGTGCTCAGACACTACAGAAATGAACTGTACAAATCCAGTCAGTTCATGAGAAGGAAGCTTCAGAAGACTTCCAAATTAAGCACCAAAAAATACATGGCTTGCCTGTGGCTGGCCTTAGAGAGTTTGGCTTCTAAAATTTCAGAATTCAGATCCAAATAAAACAGTTTTTCTTAAAAGAAACTCAACCCACACATAGAACCTCCACCCTCGGACGGAACAGAATGAGAAGATTAAGGACAAAAAACATCTCCCTGGTCTATAATTCAGGGATTTTCTCCAACCTAAACTCATTAATTTTTCTTCAGAAATATTATAACTTAACATGATATTTTCAAAACACTTTTAGAATGTAACTTTATGCCTTTGGCTCTTTTTCTTTAAAACACATACATTTTTTTTTCTTGTAAATACTTAAGGTGGACTTTCCTCACTGGGACAGGACAGATATTAGAGAGCCTACCTGAACTTGATTATTCCTTAATGCGGTCAAGGAAAGGCTCTACATCCTTTAATCCTCAGTCTCATTGAATAATTTCAATTTTTTCAGTCATTTGAGATGCTCAAGGTAGTCAAATAATTCAGAGACACTTGCCCATGTAATGTATTTCCATGTTTATATCTCACCACAAACATATCTAATAATGTAGCAATTCTAAATAATTACATAGAAGTGGCCACTATGTAACTTCCCAAAGAATACTAAAACTAGGTGAGATTTTCTATCTTTTCCTTTAAATTGGTGATTCACAATTCTAGTTGGGAATTAGAATCACCTGACTAATTTAAAAATTAATTCCCATAGCCTGCCCCAGATCAACAGAAACACAATCCCTACACTATTTTTTAAGGTTCCATTAGTTTGAGGATCACTGTTGGACTACAGAACTCCTCCAGGAGGACTGAGTGTGAAGCACAGGAAGAAGACAACTTTACCTTTTGTCAGTCTAGAATCTGCATTGTTCCCAAAGAAACCAACGAGGTATCTTAGGACAGCCTTACAGTGTTCATTAATGATATCCAAGAATGTTAATAATTCTGCCCTGAACTTGAAACATAACTGTGTTTCACACAACACAACCTGAACTTGAAACAATTTTTTTGTTGAGACAACCACTTAGATTAAGAGTCTAAAATGAGACTGTCAAGAAGTTAAGTGAGTAGCTGGGTGTGGTGGCGTACGCCTTTAATCCCAGCACTCGGGAGGCTGAGGTAGGAGCGTTGTGAGTTCGAGGCTGGCTTGGGCTACAACGTGAGCGCAAGGCTGGCCTGAGCTACATAGTGCGACCCTGCCTCAAAAAACCAGGGCCAGGAGTTTGGCTCAGTGGCTTAAGCGCCTGGCCTGGCAGGTGTGAGGCTGTGAGTTCGATCCCTGGTGCCGCAAAAAAAAAAAAAAAAGAAGTTAAGTGACAGGGCCAGGGATATAGCTCACAGGCACAAGCACTTGCCTGGCAAGCACAAGGTCCTAAGTTCGATTCCTGGTGCAAAAAAAAAAAAAAAAAAAAAAAAAAAAAAAGTTAAGGGATGACAGCACGGTGGTTTAAAGTGCTTTACAGCAACCTGTTTCCCAGAATGTTACCTCCCAACAACTATAGTAATCCTTATTTGCTAGGAACGTTTTTGAAGTTAAAAGATACCACTAGATTCTTAGCAGCATTCACACCAGTTTGCCATTTTGCTAAGTACTACCCTATGGTCCACCGTTCCTTGATGATTCACAAACAAGAATTTTTTTTTTTTTTTTTTTTTTGGTAATGAACTTGTGAGAACTAATTCTGAATGGCTTTCACCCACAGAGTGACCTCTTCAAGTGTTGCATGTCTGGCCAGCCCACTTTAGGATAAACCCTGCTGTGGAGGCCCTAACCTATGTATAAATGATTAGAAGTCTGAAAATTTGTTAGCATTTAGGACAAAAATGGAACAAGAATTTGCTACGGTTCTCTAAGTTGAAGAAAATGTACACAAAGAGGAGGGAAAATTGAGATGGAATTAAGAGGCATAGAAATCCCAGATTATACTTAAGGATGAACTGTGTAACTCTGTCTTAAAAGATTTTCCTAGGCTTCTGTCTATGAATTTGCTCCAATGGAAAAGAACTTAGACTAGGTGTCTGACAAGCCAAGATCCTAACCCTGGGGCTGTGTGGACTCGCCCTCTCACCTACAAGAGGCACAGCTTGAGAGAAACAAATAAAAACTTTCCAAAGCCCTCAACTTTCTGTACCTCGCTTTTCTTCTCCGTCAGAGGTGGGGCCTGAACAAAATCATGGGTTGTTCACGAAGCGTCCCTGGCTTTGGACACACGACTGGGAACTCCTCAACCAAGTAAGCCTTGTTTATAATCAGTTGCTAAAAAGTCGTCCTATCCCACAAAAGGTTACAAACTCAAACCCACTTAACTCTTGTGTTTTCAAGATTCTAAGACTCCAGGGCAATTTTATAGGGTCATTTTTCACCTTTCCTTCCTAGGAGCTCCGTTTACTACTGAGATGAGTTTTCAGTCGGCTTCCTTCCTCCTAATATCCCCGGCCCTGTCGCGGATGACCTTCCACCTTTGACGGCGGGCTGGTCACACCAAACTACAACCTGACTCCACGGTCCTGCCCGCGACACGAATCTACAGAAGCGGCCAGGGACCCCCGAAGGACTGCACAGTCCGACTGCCCCGCGCCCGGGCGCCGCCGGGGGCTCGCAGGCTGCTGGTCCTCAGCCCTCAGCCTCTCCGCCCCCCGGGTGACCGCTCGCCCGCAGCGTGGAGACGGAAGTGCGGCGGGCATAGCGCCCGGCTGCCGGACCCCGAGTCCCCGAGACGCCCGCCCGGACGCCGGCGGGACCGCGCCGCGTCCACCCGCACTCACCCGGCTCCGCGCTCGAGCCACCCGGCAAGGGAGGGCAGCGCCAGCATCGGCCGCGGCCGTTCGCCCCCGTCGCCGCGGCGTCCGCCGATTCCTCGCCCGCGCTCGAAGGCGCAGGCTCCGTCAGCGGCAGCCCGGGCTCCCCCTGATCGGAGGACTCCCTGGCGGACTCCCGGGCGCTCTCCTGGGGCCCCATCTCGCAGCCCGCGCTCTCCCCGCGGCCGGCGCGCCGTCTGGCGCCTGCAGCAGCTGCTCCGCTGCCCTGGCCTTCCGGCCGGCGGCGCCCCTGCGCATGCGCGTGCTCCTCGCTCCCCTCCCCCACCCCCTCCCCATCCCTGGGGACCCAGGGCTCGCCCTCCCCTGCCCTCTTCTTGCCGCAGGCTCCCGGCGCCACCTCCCTGGTCAGGCTGCGGTTCCCACTGCTGACCCCAAGGTTCCCAGCCCTCTTTGCGGAGGTCTGCTTGGACGGGCCAACGGTTTGGCGTCTCCCTCCCAGGACCTAATGGCTCTCTGTCTTTGCACAGACAGGGAGGGACGCGGGGTTCCCGCCCCGGTGCCGTGTGTCCAGGGGCCTTCTCTTGAGAGCCAGTGTATTTTGGGGGTACCTCATTTAGCACCTCTGGGATACCTTTGAGACTTTACAAAACACTGTGTCTGTCTTCAAGCCATCTCTTGTCTAGTTGCCTCTTACCCAAGGAGGGTAAAATTTTGCTGATTTTAGAAGGTTAAAAAAAAAATGGTGTGTTATAGGTAAGCCACCAAAGCCCACTTACATATTCTTTACAGTAGTGAGCTAGCCAGCTTTCCTTGTTTCTTTGGTTAACTGAGACATCCTGATTTGGTCAGATTAAGAGTGAAATAATCTGACTCAGTAGAACCAAAGATGATGTTATCTGGCCCAGGGTTCATTGACAGCCTATGTTGAGCCAGGCGTGGTGTGAGCCAGGCATGGTGGGCACACCTACAAATCCCAGCACTGCGGAGGCTGAGGCAGAAGGATTGCCATGAGTTCCAGACCAGCCTAGGGTACATAGGGATACCCTGTCTAAAAAAAAGGAGAAAGAAAAATGCCCCAACAACTTATGTTTGTACCTCTGTTTCCTTCTCGGTCATTTAGGTTCCTACCACTGACCAAATCAAAGGAGACCATATATGTGCGCACAAAGGAAAAACGATTTATTCAAAGCTACCTCTTAGAAGAGGTAGGAGCCCACTTTCAGGTTGGTTCTATCCTTTCCTGGACTCAGACATCTCCCTTGCTTGCCTGAGGGAATGAAATTAGGCTTGACTTCCAGATGGCAAGATCTGCCAGTTTCCTACATTCCTCTGGGTGGAGAAGAGGCTGCAAAGCCATTTATGCCCCAGTCCTGAAGAAATCTGGAAGCCACTTGACTACAAAGGAAAAGGAAAAAAAACTAACTTTTAAAGGTCTATTTTGAGGCTGTCATGTTGGTGCACACCTGTGATCCCCAGCTTGGGAGGCTGAAACAGGAGGATTGGCACAAGTTCCAGGCCAGCCTGAATCACAGAGCAAGACCTTGTCTCAAAAAATAAATTAAATAAATAAATAAATAAAACAAAAAACTCCATTTTGCAGTGCCAGCCACACTCCTTTTATTACTGACCACTAAGTTAGGTATAAATATTATAACAGCTAGACAGGGTCAGGCCCTACAGGGAGTCAGTACAGAGGATGAGAACACTTTACAACTGTTCTCTAGAGGCACATTTGTTGAAGGCCAGGCCTCAAAATAAAGACAGAATGACCAGGCCTACACACCTGCCAAGTTATAAGCAATAATACTGTAATTGGTTTAACCTGGTCCAATAAATAGGCATCAGTTACCAAGGTAGTTGACCAGGACCTCCTGAGTCATCTTTTCCAAAAAAAGGTCCTTGTTCTTTCCATGTACACTTGCTACATGACTTGCTTCCATTGGATCAATATTGCATAAAGTGCTATACTTGCAACTTTATTGGTTGGTCACAGTTTTGACCCATGTTGTTCCCACCTTGTGATTTTGTACCTACCTCGTGATTTTGCTCTATAAAACTTCCTTTGAAAAGTGAGCTTGTTGGTAACCTATTTTTGGGTCCCCTCATGTCTCTCAGAATCTATCTCTCACAATAAAATTTTCATACTCTTCTGTTTGTCTGTTAGAATTCATTCTTTGATTTTGGGGAAAACGAACCCAGTGTATCTGACATCTAGCATTTAAATTTTTTTTTTAATTTTAAAGAGAATAAAACAAGCCGGGCGTGGTGGCGCATGCCTTTAATCCCAGCACTCGGGAGGCTGAGGTAGGCAGAGCGTTGTGAGTTCGAGGCCGGCTTGGGCTACAACGCGGCGCAAGGCCGACCTCAGCTACATAGTGCGACCCTGCCTCAAAAAACCAGGGCTGGGAGTTTGGCTCAGTGGCTTAAGCGCCTGCCCTGGCAGGCGCAAAGTTGTGAGTTCAATCCCCGGTGCCGCAAAAAAAAAAAAAAAAAAAGAGAGAGAATAAAACAAAGCAAAACTAAACAAATCAGAACAGAACAATGCAAGCAACACAAGACTTCAAAACAAGTGGCTACCACAATGTCTCTTATTTTCTTTGAAATAGTTGTCCATATCTTCACACACAGTAAATTCAAACAAAACAAAATAGTATAAAACCAGTCAAAACAAAAGAATGAAAGCATTACAGGACTTCAAAACAAGGCAATAGGAAATCAACAATGGCTACCATAATGTCTCCTGTTTTCTTCAAAATAACAGTCCATACCTTCACACATATTGAAATAAAATAATAGAAAGCAGACTAAAACCAATCAAAACAAAAGAATGAAAACATTACAGGACTTCAAAACCAGATAACAGGAAATGAACAATGGTTACTATAATGTCTTGTTTTCTTCCAAACAGTTGTCCATACTATCACATCTAATAAAATCAAATAAAACACAACAGAATAAAACCAATCAAAATAAAAGCATTAAAGGACTTCAAAACAAGATGATAGGAAATCAGCAATGGCTACCATAATGTCTTGTTTTCTTCAAAATAGCTGTTCATGCCCTCATACATAATAAAATCAAACAAAACAAAGCAAAACAGAATAAAACCAATTAAACAAAAGAATGAAAGAATTATAGGACTTCAAAACAAGATAATAGGAAACCAACAATGATTACCATAGTACACCCTGATATGTTCAAAATAGCTGCCCATGTCATCAGACACAGTAAAATCTAACAAAAAAGACAAAACCAAACCAAACCTAACAAAATTGTGAAAATGATACAAGAGTTCAAGACAAGACAATAAGAAATTAACAGTGGTTACCATCTTCCCCTCCTAGGAGTTTCCTCCCCTATCACTTTCATAATATGTATTGTACTTTTTGGATCCCACTAACTCCTTCCATTTTTTATACTATGGTTCACCCATATGTGTTCAAACCATTTCTCCCATGAACGTGATCTCCAGCTGCATCCATTTACCTACAAGAGCCTCGAGATTATCCTACCTTATAGCTGGGTAGCTTTTTATTGTATGAAAATACCATATCTTTCTTATCCATTCTGTGGTTAATGGGCAAGTTACCCTTTGTTTGTTCTGGTCTCCTGTCACATGAAACAATTGTTTTTTCTCCTTTGATTTTCAGTCTATGAATTTCCTTTCAAGTTAAATGTGCTTCTTGTATACAGTATATTTATGAATCTCGTTTCATGATCCACTCTCCCTGTTTCTTTTTTTTTGCTGAATTGAGGCATCTACATTAATGGTTACAACCAGCATATATTGGTTCATCTCTGCCATGCTATCCTATTGGCCCTCCACTTTTTCCCTTTATTCAGTTGCCTATCTTGTTTGGTGATCCTCCTCTGCTGCTGTTCCTGGAACCATGGTCATCTTTATCGATCTCTAGAATATCTTTCAGTGCTTTCTGTAGAGTTGGTTTCCTGGTCATGAATTCCTTCAGTTGCTCTTCATCATGGAAGTATCTTATTTTTCCATCAATTTTGAAAGATAGTTTTTTAGGGTACATCAATCTGGGTTAGAAATTGTTTTTTTGTTTGTTTGTTTTTTTGGGGTTTTTTTTTTGTTTCAGGATTTGAAACACTTCACTCCAAACTCTTCTTGACTTGATGGTTTGAGTTGAGAAGTCTGCTGTGATTCTGATTGGTTTTCCTCTATAGGTGAACTGTTTCCTTTCTCTAACAGCTTTTAATATTTTTTTCTTTTGCTGAATTTCTAGGATTTTGATTATTATATGTCTGGGTTTAGACTTACTTC
>RJWM01009693.1:0-43869 GCA_004363535.1 Dasyprocta punctata | reverse complement strand
TAAATAGCCTTTTTATTTCACTTGTGTTGACCTCTGCTTCTACCTACCACTCTTAAATTATTTTTCTTTGTGTTGTTTTACAGCCATTGAATTGTTATTTCCTGGGTTCTTGTTATTTTGAAGAGATCTTTCCTTTCATGATTGCTAGCTACAATCCTGTCTTCAAGATCTGAATGTCTATCTTCAGTCTCTTTCAAGTGATCTTACCAGATTTTGATGGACTTTTTAATTTCCTTGATAGCTCTTTGAATCTGTTTCATGCATTGTAATTCTTTTCTATATTGTTCATTCAAGATTTCCATTGCTAAACTGGGTGTGGTGGTGCACGCATGTAATCCCAGCACTCAGGAGGCTGAGGCAGGAAGATCATTGCAAGTTCAAGACCACCCTGGACTACAAAGTGAGCCCAAGGACAGTTTGAATGCATAGTGAGACCCTGTGTCAAAAAGAAAAAAAAAAAAAGATTTCCATCATTTTCCTATGCTCTTTTTAATCTGTGTCTTCTTCAGATATGTCAGCAATTCTTTCATTGTGTTTGTGATTTCTTCTTTTACCTGAGACATTATTTATTTATTTATTTATTTATTTATTTTTTTGCGGCACCAGGGATTGAACTCACAGCCTCGCGCCTGCCAGACAGGCACTTAAGCTGCTGAGCCAAACTCCCGGCCCTGGTTTTTTGAAGCAGGGTCGCACTATGTAGCTCAGGCCGGCCTGGCACTCGCATTGTAGCCCAGGCCGGCCTCGAACTCACAACGCTCCGCCTACCTCAGCCTCCCGAGTGCTGGGATTAAAGGCGTGCGCCACCACGCCCGGCTACTGAGACATTATTTTTGATTCAACTACTTTTACAGTCTCATGAAGTTGTTTCTTTATTTCAGTTGCTATCCTCTCAGAGACTTCAGGTGTGTGACTTTCATTTTCTTCCATGACTATATCTCCCAGACTTGTTCTGTGTGGGCTGGAGGTCTGAGATTGCCCTTCGCTCCTTCGTCTTGACTTTCTCCTGGTTTCCTCACAAGCTGGTTGTTGAGTCCCAGGCACCTCCCACACTGACTGTCCCTCCCTGGTGTAGAGGAATGGGACAGGTACCTGAGTTTCTCTGACTCCAGGTTTACAGGGAAGTAGCAGGGCATGGGGCAGGCTTCTCTAGACCCATGCAGCTACACTGGGGCTTCCCCAATGGCCAGGGGTGCCTGGTGGTGGGTCTGCTTCTTCTCTCAGCCTGCGTGTCTACACTGGGACTCCCGCAGTGGAGGCAGGCACACATGATGCGTTTGACTGGTTCTCCTGGTGGGCAATGGCTGCCCGAAGGAAGCAAAGGTCTTCAATGGTGGCCTGCGGATACACGGGGCTTACCTGGCTGCGTGTCCCTTCTCCCAGTGGCTGCCAGGAGGAAGCCAGACTTTTGATGGTGGCAGACAGCAAGCAGAGGCAGATCTGGCTGGGCCTCTGCTCGTGCTGGCTGCCTACGGGAAGCAAGTCTTTTGATGGTGGCAGTCGGCAGGCAGAGGCCTGACATCTAGCATTTTGAGAGTTACATTTATTTCCCCTATACCACCTTTGCTTGCTTCAAACATTAGAAGGACAGTCTCAGGGCAAGGAAGAAAGTATAGTTAAGTCTTCAAGCAGATTACCAAATGAGAGTGAGATTTGCTGCTATCCAGACATTTGCACAACTTGTCCATGGTGGGACTGGGCTTGAAGTCAGGAGTGTGACCTCAGTCACTGCAGTAGTTGGCACTCCTTTAAGCCTGGATTACCTCCTTTATTAAATAGAGATAAAAAATTTCCTTCCACATTGCATGGTTTTTATGTAAATTAAATGTAATGATGTGGGCAAAAGCATAGCAGCACCTGTTATTTATATCTATGGTGAACATGTAACTTTTCCTTGAAGCTGGAACTTTTTCTTTTTAGATTAAAAGGGGAGTGCTTTTAAAAATTATATGGGGCTGCTAAGCACGGTGATACATGCCTGTAATCCCAACACTTTGGAGGCTGAGGCAGGAGGATCATTGCAAGTTCAAGACCAGCTTGGGCTACAAATTGAGTTCAAGACCAGCCTGAACTGCATAGCGAGACCCTGTTTCAAAAGACAAAAAAAATTTAAAAAATTAAAAAAAAATAAATTATACAGGGCAGTAGGGATAAACTACAACTGTCCTGGGCAAACTGGGGCAAATGGTCACCTACATTCTAATTTGATTATTATGTACTTTTGCCTTTTCTACAAAACAATTTAAGGCTCCTTGAAAAAAATTCATGCAACAGTTTTTGTTGTTGTTGCTTTCACGGGGGAAATTGTAGGGAGAGATGGGAAGCTAGTGAGATAGGATAGAAGTAAAACTAGGTAGAGAGGAGACAAGTAAATTGAGACTTAAAAAATTGTACTTTTAAGAAAAACTACAGTTTTGGGACACATGCCAAATTTTTTTTTTCTTCCCTTTTTTCCCAAAAGATAGCAAACCTGGGCAACTCCCTTTCACCTAAGAATGGGGCTGCCCACTCTTACTTGTAGTTGGTCCTCTTTCACGCATGCATGGACCACCCTTTGGGGATTTCCCATAAGTACAGACCATTATCTCACTATGGTTGGTCTGCCTTCTCTCATCTGCTAATCAAAGACTAAGGTTATAGATTATTAAATTCCACAGACTCCCACTGCCCAAAAAACATACAAGATCCCCAGTTCCCAATTGTGTTGTACCTCATTTCTCTGAGCGTCCACCCTGAACTCTGGAGTGTATCCTCTATCTACTTCCAATAAATCTTCCTCATGTCTCTTTTACTAACAAGCCCTGAAAATTCTTTTTCTGTGACAGGAGTCAGCAAACTTATTTTAAAAGGTGGATTAAATTATTTATTTCAGCTTTGGGGATCATAGACCCAGCCCAGTGACAGTAAGTAGGTCAGTAGATTATGAATGAAGCAAGAAGTTTCTCTAAACATCCAGAAAGCCAAGTGCACATTCCAGGATTTAGTTGTGGGGAAGGTTCAAAGAATCCCTCTCTACAATCATGGAGATGGTGGCTAGAAAGTGCAGTGAGGAAGAAACAAGTGTGATAATTTGAGAAAGAAGTACCTTGACTACTCTATTTTCAAGGGAGAAGAGTAAGAGAAGCAAACATCTACCACGCTGGTGTTGACCAAAGTGACTAAAATGCGTTGAGAAGACATCAATCTTGTTGTCTATTCCCCTTAACTTTCTTCTTTTCCACTGTGGACCTTGATCTCTGAGTGGTATTAGTCATATTCAGTCTCCTGAGGCAGGAGATTAGGGCTGGAGCAAGGCAGACCGTTGGAGAAGGAAGTGTGACCTGTTCATTATGAAATTCCAGGGCACATGCACAGGACTGTTCCCAAAGGCCTGCATGTGGACTCAGCCAGAGAGTGCTGTTTTCAGTCCTTCTCATGAGACCTTGAGCGGGTTTTCCATAGGATGGCCTAGACCTGATGTCATTCTGAACAGTGGGATATATGAAAGGATGGTCAATCAGCCGGGCGTGGTGGCGCACGCCTTTAATCCCAGCACTTGGGAGGCTGAGGTAGGAGGAGCGTTGTGAGTTTGAGGCCAGCTTGGGCTACCGTGCGAGCGCAAGGCCTGTCTGAGCTACATAGTGCAACCCTGCCTCAAAAAAACCAGGGCTGGGAGTTTGGCTCAGCAGCTTAAGCGCCTGTCTGGCAGGTGCGAGTCTGTGAGTTTGATCCCCCATGCTGAAAAAAAAAAAAAAAAAAATGATGGTTACCACTGAGTTCTGGGCCACTGTGATCTCTCTTGCATGGTAAAGTGTACTTTTTTCTACTTTTACTCTGTGGAGTATGTTTCTTTTCCTACCTTTAATAAATTTCCTAACTTTTGTGCTTGTCTTGACCAATTTTTTGCTCAAGACAGAAAGAACCTAGAAACCACCTCTAGAAGGAGACTCCAGCACCCCCAAACCTGGTAACACTCCTGTTTTAGACAAACAAGAGCCATGCAGGAGCCAGGTGTGGTGGCGCACGCCTTTAATCCCAGCACTCTAGGGCTGGGAGTTTGGCTCAGTGGCTTAAGCGCCTGTCTGGCAGGTGTGAGGCTGTGAGTTCGATCCCCAGTCCTGCAAAAACAAAACAAAACAAAACAAAACAAAAGAATATAAATCCCAGCACTCTGGAGGCTGAGGTAGGAGGAGCGTTGTGAGTTCGAGGCCCGTTTGGGCTACAACGCAAGCGCAAGGCTGGCCCGAGCTACACAGTGCGACCCTGCCTCAAAAAACCAGGGCTGGGAGTTTGGCTCAGTGACTGTCAGACAGGCACGAGGTTGTGAGTTCAATACCTGGTGCCACAGGAAAAAAAAAAAAAAAAAAAGCCATACAGACATAAAAGGAAACTAAGCTGGGTGTGGTGGCACATGCCTGTAAACCCAGCACTTAGGAGGCTGAGGCAAGAGGGCCATTGTGAGTTCAAGATCATTTTGAGTTTACGAAGTGAGCTCAAGGCCAGTCTGACTGCATAGCAAGACCCTGTCTCAAAAAGACCAAGAAGAAAACAAACACAAAAACAAAACAAAACAAAACCTAACAACAACAAAAAAGGGAAACTAATAAAAAAAAAAAATAGACCATACTAGAAGTCAAAAGATGTCAACCCAGGAAAAGAATGGAGTGGTTAAAGTTCTCTCTTGAGCATTATAATTTCAGAGCTTTGGTGACACACTGAGATGGTGAGAAGTGGAGTTCCCTCATGGTTGAAGGAAGTAGGAAATCGTTTTAGAGCCCATTGCAATAGTCCAGATGTGATTGTGACCCAAAGTAGAGGACACAGGGAAAGTGATTGACTCTGAGGTGGCCTGGAGCTGGAATGGACAGGATTCCTTGACTAGATGTGGCAGAGCATTGGTTCGACACGCAAAACCATGCAATATTCTCAATGAAACTCTTATGTGTCTGAAGGGATTCAATCTTCCAGTGAGAACACGAGCACTCACTTCGATACATGAAGCCCAGTGGCATGGCACTTTCATAGTTCTTATGTCAAGAAACAAGACGAGTAGCTGGGCATGGTGGCGCACGCCTTTAATCCTAGCACTCAGGAGGCTGAGGCAGGAGGATCATTGTGAGTTTGAGACCAGCCTGGGCTACAAAGCGAGTTCAAGGCCAGCTGGAACTGCATAGTGAGACCCTGTCTTAAAAAATAGGGCTGGGGATTTAGCTCAGTGGCCTAAGCGCCTGCCTAGTAGGCATAAGGTTGTGAGTTTGATCCCTGGTACCAAAAAAAAAAAAAAAAAAAAAAAAAAGAAAAGAAAAGAAAAGAAAAGAAACAAGACAAAAGTGGATGGAGGGAAGGTGAGTCTACCTGTCCCCACTAACAACTGAAACTCCTAAACTATCACCATAGTTGTGGCAGGAGAGGGAGATGTTCAGGTACTGAAGAGTTGGATTCCTGATTTCTGCTACTGTTTGCATGTCAAGGATGTTCCTGAAGAAGCCATTTGTGTACTTATGAACTATTTTTAATATATCACTGGATACATACCAGCCTTGTAGCTTGGTACTGATTTGAAAGATTGTTTTTATTCCCATCAAAAAATATAACTTAGGAAATAACAATTTGTTTGACACAGTAAAGCCTAATGTTTATGTTTTGGAAAAATCAGTAAGATCATATTTCTAGATAACCATGTTAAATAAAACATGGAATAAGCAAATGAATGATAATTTATGATAAACGTAAGTTAATCCATTGGGAAGTCAAAATACACTGTTCAAATAAATGATAACTGACATCGGGCATGGTGGCACAGGCCTGTAATCCCAGCACTCACTCAGGAGGCTGAGAGAGGAGGATTGCCATGAGTTCGAGGCCAGCCTGGGCTACATAATGAGTTGAGGCCCAGCCTAAACTACATAGTGACACCCTGTCTTAAAAAAGAAACAAAACAACAGCAACTCTAGAAATATAACAGGAAAAAATGTCAGGGATAGCACCTCAAAAAATTATAAAATAGAATTTCCATATGATCTAGCAGTTCCACATCTGAGTATATATACAGAACAATTGAAAGCAGGGACTTGAACAGGTATTTGTCCACCCTCTGTTCACTGTAGTGAAACAATTAATTCTGTACAAATCAAGCTCATGGTTTCATGAAAATAAAGAAAAAAGGTGAGAATCAAAAGGAGGAAATTAGGAGCTTTTATTGGAATTGAGAAGAAAAAAGACTGGGGACCACAAATTTTTAATGGCTAGTTTTTCCTATTTCTCTAAGGGGTGAATAGAAGCTTGGGATTATCCATATCACCCTTTTGAAATTTGCCATTATCCCATTAGGGATGGGCCATCCTCTCCCACCTACAAGGCTAAGACTAAAAGACTAGACTACTAAGACTGAAGATACTCCAGGGCAAGATCCTCATTAGTATAAAATTATCACTGCCCTCTCAGTCATCAATAATCCCACCCCATCAATAAATGCTGAAGTTCTGGCTGTCTCATGGGTTTTTGTTCTTTGTGCACAACTGGTCATCCTGGATCCCCACTGTGCTGCTATTTTGCCTCTTGCTCTTTCTCTTTCTTTCTTTCTTTCTTTCTTTCTTTCTTTCTTTCTTTCTTTCTTTCTTTCTTTCCTTCTTTCTTTCTGCTGTGCACCACAACACCAGGCAGGAGATTGGGGCTCACTCCTGGGGTCCCCTATAAAGGGGAATCTGAAAAGTGGAATTTCTACATAACTCCTTGGTCCAGAAATTTTTATAAGTAAGCAGAACATGGGGATTGCTCAATCGTTTAGGGCCTACTTTTCACAGGTGGCTCTGTGAATTTAACATGACCAATTGAAATACAGATTCTCTTACTGATTACTCAGAATGTAGGGTTTAAAGAAATCTGGGTAAGGGGGTTGTTTTGTTTTGTTTTGTTTAGTTTGTGACAAGGTCTTGCTATGTAGTTCAGGCTGGCCTTGAACTCACTATGTAGCCTAGGTCAGCCTCCTGAGGGCTGGTACTACAGGCATGAGCCACCGAGTCTGGCCAGGAAATTGAGACTTTAAAGAAAAACTCTTTGTTTTGTTTTGTTTTGCATTTTAAATTTCTGAAAACTTAGGAACTTAGTAGAGAAGGGCTGTGTCTTAGTTACTTTTCACTCGTTGTTGAGACAAACTACCTGGTGCCCAAAATTAGGGAAGGAAAGGTTTATTTCTTACAGTTCTCTGGGGTTTCAGTCCATACTTAGTTGGCTCCAAGGGACCATGGTGTGGCAGGGTGGCCATTCATGGTGGCCGCAAAACAGCAAGGTGCATGAACCTGGAGAGAAAGAGAGAGAGAGAGAGAGAGAGAGAGAGAGAGAGAGAGAGAATGGTAAACATGCATTCCTCTTGCCCTTACACTGCATGTCAGCTCCACCCCTGGGCAGGTGCAGCACTCACATCACCAATTCCAGCACTAGACAACAAACCAATCACAACTGCCAGACTCAGTCCTGTCCAAATTACATGAGGCCTTGCGGGGACACAGGATCAAACCAATACATTACACCCCTGGCCTCCCAAGGACTCATGTATATCCTTTATAAAAAAGACATTTAGTCCATTTCCAAGAGTTGCCACAGTCTTAGCAATTTCAGCATTGCTGAAGAGTCCAAGTCCCAAACCTCCTCCAAGATCTATGGCAAATTCTTAACTGTAACCCTCTGTACAAATGAAAGGGAGATTAAACACTTTCAACATAAAAAGGCACAAGATAAACATTACCATTCCAAAAGTTACAAGCAGGGGAATACAATGCATTGGAACCAAAGCAAGTACAAAATTCAGCAGGGCAAACATTAAGTCTGGAGTTCTCTGCTCAACATCTGAAGCAATCCAATTGCAAGCTTCAAAATGCTTAAGTGATTTCCCCCCTGCAGTACTTCCAGGGGCTCCATTTTTCATAGCTTCACTCTTAAGTCAAGTCTTTTCGGTTCTCACAACTTTTCTGATGATCCATGTTCATGGTCTTTTCAAACTTCTGGGTTTTCCATTGTACCCTTGGCTTCACCCTTATATCTTTACATATTGCACTCTGAAGGCGGGGTGGAAGCTGCACATTTTTCTTGCACTTAAAACCAGCACCATGTGGATGCCACCAAGGTTCACTGCCAGCTGTAGCAGTAGCCAGGCTTTCCTCTCTCTTGGCTGTAGGGGTCAAGTGCCTGGATCGCTGAGCTCTCTGAATCTGATTGTGAGGAAAAGCTTCTGTATGCCACTACCATCCTGGAATCTGGTACAGCAGCTGCCATTTTGGAATCTTTTGTGGCCTCCCTTGCCAGGCTGGAACATGGTCCTCTGCAACTTTCTCCTGCAAGCAAACTTTTTCATTTTTGACAATCTGAGGTTGCAAAGGGTGGATGCCCGCTGCTTCCCGGGATGCCCCCAGGCCATCTTTTTTATTTCTTTGTTCCTTTTCAGCAATCAAATTCTCAGCTCTTACCCACAACGTTTTAAATCACCATGCTGGGCTCTTTGCTCCTTATGCACAGCATAAATCTGGCTAAGAGCCCCCAACAATAGCCAGGCCACCATTTCAACATTAGATTGCCTTGAAATTTCTTTCACCAGACTAATCACCCTCTGCCCTTAATCTCAGTCTCAGGCAGTCTCTGGGCATGAGAAGAATGCAGACAAACTTTCTGCCAAGCCATAACACACATTGTTTTTTTTGTGTGTGTGTGTGGCACTGGGGATTGAGCTCACAACCTCACACCTACCAGGGCAGGCGCTTAAGGCAGTGAGCCAAACTCCTGGCCCTGGCTTTTTGAGGCAGGGTAGCACTGTGTAGCTCAGACCTGCCTTGTGCTCGTGTTGTAGCCCAAGCCAGCCTCGAACTCACAATGCTCCTCCTACCTCAACCTCCCCGAGTGCTGGGATTAAAGGCATGCGCAACCACGCCCAGCAACATAACACACATTGTGTGGAGTCCAACAACCAATGCAGTCCTTTTTCCCAGCAGAAATGTTGCAAACCTGGTCTTTGTCAGCAGGCTATCAGATTTCTGGTCACCTGAGCTGTGACCAGAATCTCCCATACAGAACAACCTAAACTGTTTCAGCTCTATACATTCAGGTGATATCTCTGAACCTTTCCAAACTCTTCTCACAAGCCATTTAAAAAGGCTCTTGAACCACATGGTCAGGAACAGTCACAGAAATGATCCCACTCCACTAGTACCAAATTCTGTCTTAGTTACTTTTCACTTGTTGTTGAGACAAAATATCTGACACCTAAAATTAGGGAAGGAAAGGTTTATTTCTTACAGTTCTCCAGGATTTCAGTTCATACTTAATTGGCTCCAAGGCAGCATGGCGTGGTGGGGTGGCCATTCATGGCGGCTGCAAAACAGCAAGGTGCATGAACCTGGTGAGAGAGAGACAGAGAGAGAAAGAATGGAAGATGTGCTTTCCTCCTGCCCTTACACTGCGTGTCAGCTTCACCCCTGAGTGGGTGCAGCTGACACTGCGTGTCAGCTTCACCTCTGAGTGGGTGCAGCACTTACATCACCATTCCCAGCACTAGACAGCAAACCAATCACAAATGCCAGTCTCAGCCCTGTCCAAATTTCATGAGGCCTTGAGGGGACACAGGATCAAACCAATACAGGCTGCAACTCCCTTCAGTAGGGACACAATTGCATTCGCTGTGACTTAAGGAAGTTCATTCTTGGGCCAAAGTCCTAGTCTTATTTTAACTTTTATGAACATGGCTGATTACTCAACTCTGTCTCAGACCCTTCCACTAGCTAGTTGTCATAGCCAAAAACTAACTAAATGAACTTTTTTTTTTAACAGTAGCATTATTCACAAAACCAAAATGTAGGAACAACTCAAATGTCTGTCAATGGACTAATAGATAAAACTGTATAGCATACAATGGACTATTATTCCACCTCAGAACAGGAAGGAAATACTGACACATGCTACAAGATGAACTTTGAAGACCTGTAGGTGAAATAAATCAAGCATAAAGTACAAATATTGTATGGCTCCACTTACTGAAGGGGCCTACCTTAGTCAAACTACCAGAGACAAAGCAAAATGGTGGTTGCCAGGGGTTGAGGTGAGGAGGGGTTGCAGAGTCAGTGCTTGATGGTTGCAGAGCTGCAGTTTGGGGTGATGAAAGAGTTCTGTGGAAGCACAGAAGTGGTGGTAGTACAGCGATGTGAATGCACTAATGTTGCTGAACTGTATATTTAAAATAGTAAGGGCCGGGGATTTAGCTCAGTGGCACCAGCACCTGCCTGGCAAGCGTGAGGTTGTGAGTTTGATCCCTGGTACCAAAGAACAACAACAACAACAACAACAAAAAAAAAAGCAAACAAACAAAAAATAAGGATAAAATAGTAAATTTTATGTTATGTACATTTTACAAAATTTTTTTTTAACTTTTAAAAAATGCCCTGTAAAACCCCTCTGGGAATGTGCAATGGAGAGCTGATAAGCTGGCAATGTAAATTCAAAGGTAAAGTTAACCTGGACTTATAATTCACACTGAGACATCCAAGGTATACTATTTTCCTCAGCACATCCTTGCTGTCTCTTCAGTTCTGGCTCATAATTAAAGCATAAAAGGAGATAAGAGGAAGGGAAAGGCAGCATAGTATGATGGTTATAGGCATCTGAGTTAGACAGAAATATTATAGGCAGGCAGATAGGGCTGAGCCCTCAAAGGAGCCAGTGCAGAAGACCAGCTACCTTGCAACTATGAGGGAAAACAAATGCCTTCCACTGTGGGCCAGATCTCCAGACAAAATGCACCCACACCCAAGGGTAAACATCAGGGATTGATATTCTAAATAGGTATCTATAACCTTGAGGAAGCCAGTAGGAGCCACTAATCCAACCCCTTACAGGCAAAGGCCCTGTTCTGTATTCATGCCTGCTTGCTATGTGTCTTGCTTCCCCATTTTCTCTTGATTTAATCTTAACCTCTGTTGTTCCTAAAATTTATTCTTAGAAAACACTGACTGAAACTACCTGACATCTAGTAGGCTGGGAGTTTCTTTCCCCAATATCATGTCTTCAGGACCTTTGAAATTTGCTCATCCAAATATCCCTACAGCCTAAAACAGGGATGAGGAGGGAGATGATACTGAAATAAAGAATGACACTGGCATGACCTAGCACTGTGCAAAACAGATGCTCATGGCTGTGGGTCTGGTTCAGCTCAAGGGTTTCTGTTCTCTCCCAGTTTAACAGACCTGCTTGGGAGTCAGGGCGCTGGGTCTGTGTGGCTGTAAATCTCTAAATTCCCCTTGCCTTCCCAGCCATCATTTCCGTAGCTCTCAAGTCACAAGGTTGCAACCCCAGCAGTGGCCAAGAGTGGAGGAGGACTGAGTGGGCCTTGGCACCTCCCTTCCCCTGTGGTCGGGACTTTCTCCAGTTCTTTCTTGTTTTCCTACCCTCTGGTCTATTCCCACGCTGCAGAAATGATTCCTGTATACATAAATTATTTCTGGCACTTAGGGATTCTGCACCCTCCTCTGAGAACTCACTTTTTATTTAGAAATTCCCTGAGACTGAGTATGCCTGAGCTTTCAATTTAGCCCTAAATGATACTATGTAATCCACTTTAGCCCCAGATTTTGGATTTGGATTCCACTTGACTCTTGCTTTAATAATTACCATTTATGAAATACTCAAGATGCCAAGAGCTAATCCTCAGGTGAACTGTTTAACATAATTGTTAAAAGCTATGCTCTGGAGTCAAACTACCTCCAGTTCCCATAACGGCTGTGTCACTTAACAGCTGTGTGACTTCAGAGAGAGGGGATCTCTCTTTCTGAACATCTGTTTTCACATCCATAAAATGGGACAATAAAAGTATCTATCTGCTGTGAGGATGAATGAGATAATACATTTTATGACCCACACTTTACAGATGAGAAAAGTGAATCTCAAAAGTACCAAACAATTTGACCAAGCTCACACCGACAAAAGTTGGACAGGAACCCATGACTTTGAGACATCTTAGTGGGTGGCCTAGTGAATCCTTTACTACTCATGTAGAGCATTTAATTACTAGGATCAGTGGCTTCTTAGAGTGTTATAGGCAGCTGAGTTAGATGGAAATATTATAGGTGGTTAGATAGGGCCAGGCCCTTGAGGAAGCTGGCACAAAGGACCAGATGTCTTGTGACTTAGGAGGAGACAGATACCTCCTGTTGTGGGCCAGATCTAAAGACAAAAGACAAAAATGCAACCACACCCCAAGTATTGATATTCTAAATAGGTATGGATCACCTTGAGGAAGCCAGGAGCCACCATTCCAACCCCTTACAGAAAGAGTCACTGCTCCTTAAGCATGCCCACTTGCTACGTGACTTGCTTTCCCATTTGTCCCTGATTTGGTCAATTTTACCTGAACAATTAACCTTATTGGTTGACCATGGTTCTATCCTACCTTATGCCTGCCTGCCTTGAGAGTTCCCACTTTTTCCCCTATCTTGGACTGGTCTCACCTTGTGGTTTTACTGTGTAAAAGTCCCTAGAAAAGACAGAGTCTTTGGCAACCCACTTGGGACACCTTCTGTCTCTCAGACAGAAGCTTTCTTTCTCTTAATAAATATATTCTTAATAAATATATAAATATATTCTTAATAAATATATTCTCTTAATAAATATATTCTATTGTTCCTAAATTCATTCTTTGATTTTAGAGAATATGAACTTATACCAGACATCTAGTAGGTTGGGAGTTTTGATCCTCTATATCAAGAGCACACTTAAGAGCACAGATTCTCTTTCCTGATACTCTGGTTTGACCCTTCCCAGCCCCAGACCATTGTGCAGGCACATTTTTGTGACAACTTCTTGCACTATAGTCATGAAGTGTGGTTTGCACTAGATTTAATGGCATCTTTGTAACATCTGAACTTTCTTTTTCTTTCTTTTTTTTTTGGTTTTTTGAGATACAGTTCCACTATGCAGTTCACGCTGGCCTTGAACTGACTTGTAGCTCAGACTGGCCTCGAACTTGTAGGGTTTGTGCCTCAGATTGCCGAGTACCAGGATTAACTGATGTGCATTCCCGTGCCCATCATATCTGAATGTTCTTGAAGTAAAATACTATGAAATTTAAAAGAAAAGCAATTTTATAATAATTTTAGAGCCGGGTGTGGTGGCGCACGCCTTTAATCCCAGCACTCGGGAGGCTGAGGTAGGCGGAGCGTTGTGAGTTCGAGGCCGGCTTGGGCTACAACGCGGCGCAAGGCCAGCCTGAGCTACATAGTGCGACCCTGCCTCAAAAAAAAAAAAAAAAAAAAAAAAAAACGAGGGCCGGGAGTTTGGCTCAGTGGCTTAAGTGCCTGCCCTGGCAGGCGCGAGGCTGTAAGTTCAATCCCCGGTGCCGCAAAAAAAAAAATAATAATAATAATAATAATTTTAGCAACAGTCTTCATTCTATACAGCTATGTACCCTTATCAGCAACTCCTTAACTCAGCCTAGAAAACAACCAGGATTCCTACACTTTGTGAACCTATTCATGTCCTTCTTTCACTATTCTTTTGTAGGCTGATTATTGTAGTTTCAACTACAGTACTTGTTCACTCTTCACTTGTAAAATGTATTCTTTACTGCTTCTGTATATCTTGTATCACATAGCTTACTTATTTTTGTACACTTTTTTTTTTTTTTTTTGTACCAAGGAGTGAACTCATGACCTCATGTTTGCCAGGCAGGTGCTTATACCACTGAGCTAAATCCTTAGCCCTTAACATTTTAATGGAAATATAACAAGCATAGGGATAAATGCGCAGATTATAAACATGTAACTCAATGAATGATCATACACTCTGCATGCCATGTAAACAACAGCCAGATCAAGAAATAGAGCATACCTGATTCCTTAAAAGTTCCTCTCATACCTCTTTCCACTCCTTCCTCCTTCACTTCAAAGGTACTATCCAGACTTTTAAAATTATGCATTAATTTTGCTTTAAAACTTCATCCTATTGAAATTATATGCTATGCATTTTCCATACTTTGAATGTTTCCCAAAGCTAGTCTTGGCAATTTAACCCTCAGTGCAACTGTGTTGAGAGGTATGACCTTTAAGAGGTGATTAGGACATGAGGGCTTTGCTCTCTTAAATGAATTAACTCCCTTATCATGGGAGTGAGTCAGGTACTGGGAGTGTGGGCTCTGGAAAGAATGAGTTCAACCCTTTTACCCCTCCCTGTTACGTGTGACCTCTTACTCTATTGCCTTTTGCCACAGGATGACTAAACAAAAAGGCCCTCACCAGCCGGGCGTGGTGGCGCACGCCTTTAATCCCAGCACTCGGGAGGCTGAGGTAGGCGGAGCGTTGTGAGTTCGAGGCCGGCTTGGGCTACAACGCGAGTGCAAGGCCAGCCTGAGCTACATAGTGCGACCCTGCCTCAAAAAACCAGGGCCGGGAGTTTGGCTCAGTGCCTTAAGCGCCTGCCCTGGCAGGCGCGAGGTTGTGAGTTCAATCCCCGGTGCCGCAAAAAAAAAAAAAAAAAAAAAAAAAAAAAGGCCCTCACCATGTGTTGGCTCCTTGACCTTGGCTTTCCCAGCTTCTAGAATTGCCAGAAACAAGTACCCGTTCTTTATAAGTTATCGGGTCTCAAGCATTCTGTTATAGCAGCACAAAATAGACTAAGCATTCTTTTATATGATTTCTTTCACTAATGTATTTGTGAGATTCATCTATATTATTGTGTGTGATTTTAGCTGACTAATTCTCTTTGCTATATTAAATTATATTATGTGAGTATATCATGCATTATTACCAGTGTTGACTATTAGACTGGGGGAGCTACTATGTTTAGAACTTTAAATCTCTTTCCTATTTAATATATTTTCATTTCAAAATCTTGCAGAGACTGTTGAGCCTGAGTTCTAAAAGGGACCTCGCATTCATACTTATTCATAAATATATATCAACTGCATAGCATGTACCAGGTATCAAGCAGGACATAGGAATTAGAGGCCTTTGAGGGTCTCACAGCACTGTGATGGGGTAGAAATATAAATGGATAATCATAATACGATGCCATAATGTTAGAGATGTCTGTAGCCATGGCTTTGTTAAAATTATTTTAAATGATACAATTTTCAAACACTCAGTTTTCTTTTTTTTTTTTTTTTTTTTTTTTTTTGCGGCACCAGGGATTGAACTCACAACCTCACGCCTGCCAGGGCAGGCGCTTAAGGCACTGAGCCAAACTCCCTGCCCTGGTTTTTTTTTGAGGCAGGGTCGCACTATGTAGCTCAGGCCGGCCTTGCACTCGCGTTGTAGCCCAAGCCGGCCTCGAACTCACAACGCTCCGCCTACCTCAGCCTCCCGAGTGCTGGGATTAAAGGCGTGCGCCACCACGCCCGGCTAAACACTCAGTTTTCATAAAGGTTCTTAGCCTGTATTTAGGGACCAATCTTTTGAAATTCCCAGAGGTGTCTTTATAGATTATTTAGAGAGATTTAGATAGATTAAAGACAGTCACTCTTTTGAAAGGGGTTCAGTGTTCAGTCAATTGAGAAGATTCCATTATGCATCAAAGAAATGCCAGTGCCATTTCCCACAGGCTTTCCTTCCTCTGTGTTCCCCTCAAATGCCCTCAGCCTTTGTAATTTCTTATATGCTCTCTCAACCAGCTCATTCATTCTTTAGGCTTTAACTATTCCTTGAATCTGTCCATTACTCCCATATCTTTACTCTACTACTACCTCTGAATGCATATTTAAGAACCCTGATATTTAGCCACCTTCAGATATCTGCACTAGCACATCAGTTCCTCAGGTTCCCTCACCAAACTGTTTGTAGTCCTTCACAGTCCTCTCCTCCTCTCCCTCTATCCCAGTCCAGTGGAAGCCCTGCTAATTATTCAGACTGGGAGCCATTTTAGACTCTCTCTTCCTTCCTTATGTTGAGGCACAGTTATACCGTAGAAACACATTCATGAGATGGCAAACTTATAGATATTTCATGATCAGTTAGAGGCCTCTGACCAAGTTGCTGTTCTGCTGTTTCTGCTAAATTCAGTTGACCCTGACAGTGTCCACAGCCCAGCTGCAGATAAGCACTAAGTCAGAGGAACTGTTTACACCTTAAGGCACCCTGAGCTGATTCATGCTCATTTAGTAAAGACCCTCTCTCCAGAACATTTCTATGTTATGGTAATACCCTTAACTGTGCTCATTCAGTAAAGGCCCTCTCTCCTGAACACTTCTATATTATGGTAATGCCTTTAATGTGTGCTCATTCTGTAAGAGCCCCCTCCCCTTGTTCCTGGAGTGTTTCTACTGTTCCAAGACTAGCCTGTCTGTCAATATACGATTTAATGTATGTAACCAATCATGTAATGGTTGGTCACTTGCTTTGTATCTCCCACTTCTGATTCTATATAGACTAAACTCCTTCCTGATTCAAGGTGGTTGCTTGGGAGGAATTATCCCTGCAACAGTCCACTGGTGTAAAATACAATAGTCTGCTGGTGTAAAGATTGTGCTGCCTTCTTATCGCCTCAGTGCAAAGAGTCTTCCTTTTGGTTTGTTGCCATTTGGCTTGGCTTGGGAAATTTCCCGTAACACCCCTACCATATCCAACCAATCAATCAGCCAATCAATCAGATATATTACTTCTACTTTATTCTTTTTTTTTTTCTGTACCAGAAATCAAACTCAGGACATTGTGCTTGACAGGCAGGCACTTATGCCACTGAGCTATGTCCTCAGTCCTATAACTATACTTTCTATCTGATCATTCGCTTTAGTTTTTTGGCTTGCATTCTGATTTGGGCTCCTGCCATCTTTTTCTGGACTATTTCTATTGTCTCCTTACAGATCTTTTGAACTTCAGTATTATTTTCCACACTGATCTGTGTCATTCTTCAGAATGTACATCAGATCATATGATTCCTTAGTTCAAGTGTCATCGATGTTTATTACTCATAGCAGCACTTCCTAAAGGGTGTGTCCTAACTGTGCTGCCATGGACTAAGATGGGACAAAGGTGATCAAGTTTGGCTAGGTGTGTTGAGCTCATGAAACATAGATGTTTTCATTTTCCTTGTATAGTATAAATGGAAAGGTTAGAGAGGACTAGTTTCAAAATCTAGAGACTTAAAAAATTGAGTTAAAGAAAACCAAAATCTAGATATTTGCCATCTTGTGTAGTCTCATCTCTAGCACTCATGATCTCATACCTTATTTAACAATTGCCATTTCCTATTATGTATTAAGCTATAACATGCCTATGTCATTGCATAGAGGACAAGTTCTTGTATCTACTTGAAATGAAATTCTTCTCTACCTGGCAGACTTGCACATTTTTACATTGTAATTCAATCTTTGCTTTCTTAAGTAGGTTTCTCTGAGTGAATTCAGGATGGAATTAATCATTCCAGCCTTTGTGCTTCTATGTAACTCATAATCTATCTCCATTATGTGTTTTCACTGTAACTCATAATTTCCTCTATTATGCAGTTTTGCTGTAATTCCTAATCTCCTTTATTATGTGGTTTTACTGTAACTCACAATCTCCTCTATTATGTGCTTCCACCGCAATTCACAGTCTCCCTCTATTATGGAACCATCACACTGAAGAGCATCCTTTGGTTTGCATGTTTACTTCCTTTGCTAGTTTTTAAGCTGCTTGAGAATTTTCATTTTTGTTTCCCCAGCACAAAGGAGTTTTGAGAAAAGGTTAGGTGCCAGGCGTGCTGGTGCATGCCTTTAATCCCAGCACTCAGGAGGTTGACGTAGGTGGAGCATTGTGAGTTTGAGGCCAGCTTGGGCTACAACTCAAGCGCAAGGCAGGCCTGAGCTACATAGTGCGACCCTTCCTCAAAAAACTAGAGCCAGGAGATTGGCTCAGTGGCTTAAGCACCTGTCCGGCAGGCACAAAGTTGTGAGTTCGATCCCTGATGCCGCAAAAAAAAAAAAAAAAAAAAGGTTAGGTGAATCAAGTATAATGTAATAATTTAGTCAGGATGGGCCAGGTTATGCTGCTGTGACAAATGACCTAACATAGTTACAGTTTATTTTTCAATCAGATGGATGAATGCCCCTATCAATTCATTCTTCTGTGGTCACTCTGGAGAATTACACATGCTTGTGTGCATACTTATTTTAAAAACTTTTGGCATAATACATATGACATAAACTTTACTATTTTAAACAATGTGTACAATTAAGTGATAATAATTATATTCACAGTGATGTGAAAAAATTACCACAATCTAGTTCCAGAAACTTTATGACCCCTACTCAATACAAGAAATCCCATGGAAATCCCCTACTCAACACAATTACTTTCCATTTCTACTTCCTGTAGCTCTTGGCAACCACTAGTCAGCTTTCTGCCTCAATGGATTCCTCAGTGTGAACATTCATACAAATGGAATCCTATAATGTGTGTCCTTTTGTGCCTACCTTCTTTTAGTTTTTATTTTTTTAATTTTATTTTCACTTTTTTAACATAAATATTTTAAAATTTTGTCTATTTTGTAGCACAGTACATATATCATATATATCTCAAATTTTGTTTACTCGTGCATCAGTTGATAGATACTGGGTTTTTCCATATTTGGTTATTGTGAACTGAGCTGCTATGAGTGTTCATGTGCAAGTTGTTGTTCAAATACTTCATTTGTTTTTTTCAGTTGTATAACTAAGAGTAGAATTACTGGGTCATATGGTCATTCTGGGTTTGACCTTTTGGGGAACCAGCAAAATGGTTTCCATAGTGGTGATATTTCCTCCAGCTAAATGTGAAGGTATCAGGGACCTGGCCAAGATCCCCAATTGCCCATATCAAGGGTATGGTGAAAGGATAAAATAGGAAAAAAAGACAAAGTTAGTAATACATGATGAGTGACTTGGAGGTCGATGTCTCCAGATGGACCAAGAGAGCAACACTCCAAGACAGCCACTATTTATTATTGTGTATATTGATAGGCAGGGCTAGCAGAAGATTCAAAACAGGCAGAAGACTCAGAGATTTGTGACTCAATGGGCAGATATAATCTTGGGATGACTCAAGAGGGCAGAGATGATTTTATGCTAAGAAGGATCTTACCCTGGAATGTTTTTTAGATTTAGTGGTCTTAGTTTTAGTTTTAGCAGGTGGGAGAGGATGGCCCAGTCCTAAAGAGTTAATGGGAAATCTCAAATAGGTGATACCAGAAATCCCAAAAAGCCTCCATTTATCCCTTAGGGAAGTATGCAAAATTAGCCATTGTGAATTTGTGATCCCCAACATGAAGGTTTCAATTTCTTTACATCCTCATCACTTTTTTCCATTAGAAAAACTATTAAACTGGGGCGCAGTGGCATATATATGTAATCTCAGCTACTTGGGAAGCTGAGGCAAGAGGATCATGAGTTCAAAGCAGATTGGAAAACAGTAGCATTTTATCTCAAAAGGTTGCTATTATGGTATATGTGTGCTTTTAATACATTCATATCACAGCTGGGTGTGGTGGCACATGCCTTTAATCCCAGCACTTAGGAGGCTGAGGTAGGTGGAGCATTGTGAGTTCGAGGCCAGCTTGGGCTACAGTGTGAGCACAAGGCTGGCCTGTGCTACATAGTGCAACCCTGCCTCAAAAAGCTAGGGCTGGGAGTTTGGCTTAGTGGCTTAAGCACCTGTCTGGCAGGTATGAGGTTGTGAGTTCAATCCCCAGTGCTGCCAAACAAACAAAGAAAAAAACATTCATATCACTCTTCACATTTTATTGGTCAAAGCAAGTCACATGATCATAGTGCTGGAAAGAGGAGTGCTAGGATATTTGTGAGCAACCCTCATCACGATCACTGTTAATATCAAGGAAGATGAGAGATTAAATTAAAAAAAGACCCATCATCTCTCTTCAAATCTATGTTCACAGACTGGGCCATTATCTCATGTTTCCAGAAGGAAAATGAACACAAAATCACAGGACTAGCACAGAGATACAGAAGGGAGATAAAAAGGCCCAGAGGTAAGGCAATCTGCTTGGGACCCCTTCTGTCCCTCAGACAGAAGCTTTCTTTCTCTCAAATATATTCTGCTCTTAACCTCCATTGTTCCTAAAATTCATTCTTCGATTTTAGAGAACATGAACTCATACTGGACATATAGTAGGTTGGGAGTTTCATTTCCCATATCAGTAGATTGGAATTTACCTGGGAGAATTTGAATAACTTGGGTCAGTGATTTAGCTCAGCAGCATAAGCAAGTGCAAGGTTGTGAGTTCAATCCCTGGTACAAAAAAAAAAAAAAAAAAAAGCCAGGAGGTAAGAAGAAAAGAAACAAATGAAATTTTTCTAAAGCAAGATACTTTATTTTGTTAATTAATTATACATTTTATTTTACACAAAAGACCAAGAAACTGATATTTTGTTAATTAATTTTACATATGCTTTGTAAAACATACAAAAGCATGTTGCTTTGAGGAAAAAAAAGTTAGTTCTCTTCTTTTTAGTATATACTGTAGTCAAGTATTACCTAAACTCTGGTAATTAGACTTCATGCTGGAAATTGATTCATCTCTCAGTAACTTCCTCAATAACTGCCATGGTAAGTTTTGTTGGATAAATTAACTACATAGTTGTCTGATGAAATCACAAAATCATTCTTAAGGAAATAAAATCTGGCTGCAAGATTTTACTGAGAAGAAGCACATCATGTACACAAGCTTTTCTTGTCACCCAGCAACCCTCCTCCGGAGTTCCTCTTTGTAGGGATAATTTCAGCTGGCAGCTGGTACAACCTTGAAATGATTCTGTTTGTTTTTCCTACTCCCTGATGTGTAGAGGTCATTACTGATAATAGTGTGGTTGGTGTTTATTTTCTGGATGGTGATAACATGGCAAAATTGCCTAGAACTTTTTTTTCCCCATCTTGACATTGACTTACATACACAGTTGGGTCACACATTTCAAAGCCTAAGGATATTTACATTTAAGAAATGAAAATGACCTATGGGGGTGGGGAGAAGGAACCTTGTAATTTTGTTCATTTTGTAGTTATATAGCCAATAAATAAGTATTGATTATTTAGATTTTTTAAGTTTGATTCTCGGCACCACCACTACTACTTGTGTGTTCTTAGTCATACTTACTAATCTAATAATGTAAAAATCTCTTCTTTGGTTAGTTTATGAGTAAGGCAGTTAACTAGGGGAAGGGCCTGAGATACAGTTGGGTGACCAGCTATATTGATAAGAATTAAAATAAGAATAGACAGTGAACTAGGACTTTAGACCAAGAACAAACTTCCTTGGGCAACATGAAATACTGTACAGCTGACTCCCTACAGAAGTTGCGGCCCCTCCCTGAATTTTGAAAAATTTTAAATGCAATAAACTTCTTCAGGGAATCTGGAATGCAGCCTCCTCCCTACTAAAGGGAAGTGCAGCCACTCCTTACTAAGCTCCTGAGTTTCAAGAAATTTAATATGCAAAAGAACCAGTTTTTTTTCTCTAAAATCTCAGTTTCCTTTACATACCCTACATGCTAAAGAACTGGGGTAGAAAGCCTAAGTTCCAATTGGCCATTTTAAATCTGCAGAAGCACCTGTGGAAGGTGGCCACTAAACAATTAAGCAATTTCTGTGCTCTACTTATTTATATTTAGGTCCTGATTGAGGTGCCATGTGGTCAGCCACTCAGGACTCCTAGAAATACAAGAGTTATTATTATTTCCAAAAACCTCTTAAATTTCTCCTTTTTGTTCATGATTTCATTCCTTGATGTTGTGAGATCTTGAGCTTAGTTCACAGGGTAACATTAAAATACAGTATTTAGGTGATAACTTTGCTTCAGGATTGTTTTCCCTCTTGACAAATCACTTCTTCCACTTCTCTGTGGCCTCCCCTGATGAGACTGAGTCCCTCTGCCATGTGCCTCTCTGACAGGCTCTCTTTCCCATGTCTAAAGTTACAGGCAGCTGAGTTAGTTAGAAATATTATAGGCAGTCAGACAGGGCTGGGCCCTTAAGGAGCCAGTGCAGAAGACCAAATATCTTGTAACGTTGGAGGAGACACACACCTCCTACTGTGGGCCAGACTCAAGACAAAAGGCAAAACAAATGCAACCATACCCTAAGTATAAACATCAGGGATTGATTGTCTAAATAGGTATGGATCAGCTTGAGAAAGCAAGGAGCCACCATCCCAACCCCTTACTGGAAGTGACTCCTCTTTAAGCATGCCTGCTTGCTATGTGACTCACTTTCCCATTTGTCCCCAGTTTGGTAAGTTTTATCTGAACAATTAATCTTATTGGTTGACCACAGTGTTACAGGCAGCTGAGTTAGACAGAAATATTATAGGCAGTCAGACAGGACTAGGCCCTCAAGAAAACCGGCACAGAAGCCGGGCGTGGTGGCGCACGCCTTTAATCCCAGCACTCGGGAGGCTGAGGTAGGAGGAGCGTTGTGAGTTCGAGGCCGGCTTGGGCTACAACGCGAGCGCAAGACCGGCCTGAGCTACATAGTGCGACCCTGCCTCGAAAAACCAGGGCTGGGGAGTGTAGCTCAGCGGCTTAAGCGCCTGCCCTGGCAAGCGCGCGGTTGTGAGTTCAATCCCCAGTGCCGCAAAAAAAAAAAAAAAAAAGAAAAGAAAACGGGCACAGAGAACCAGAGGTCTTGGTGACCTTGGAGGAGACCCATACCTCTCCTGCAGGCCAGATATCAAGACAAATGGCAAAACAAATACACCCATATGTTAAGAACTGATATTCTAAAAAGTTCTATATCAACCTGAGGAAGTCAGGAATCAACATCCCACCCTTTTACAGGAAGAGTCATTATCGTTAAGCATCCTTCGCTTACTACGTGACTCGCCTCCCCATTTGGCCTTGATTTACTCAATTTTACCTGAGCAACTGATCTTATTGGTTAACCACGGTTATGTCCCACCTTATGCCCATCTGCCTTGTGAGTTCCCAGTTTTCCCCATCATGGTTTTACTCTATAAAAGTCCCTAAATATGACAGAATCTTTGGCAACCCGCTCGGGACCCCTTCTGTCCCTCAGACAGAAGCTTTCTTTCTCTCAATAAATACCTTCTGCTCTTACCCTCCATTGTTCCTAAAATTCATTCTTCGATTTTAGAGAACACGAACTCGCGCCGTACATATAATAGGTTGGGAGTTTCATTCCTCCACAACATTTGGAGGCCCCAGCGAGATCGTTTTTCCTAAATCAACAGTACTGTCCCACCTCATGCCCATCTTATGAGTTCCCATTTTTCCCCACCTTGGACCCAGTTTACCTCATGGTTTTGCTCTATAAAAATCCCTGGAAAAGACAGAGTTCTTGGCAACCCACCTGGGACCCCTTCTGTCTGTCAGACAGAAGCTTTCTTTCTCAATAAATATGTTCGGCTCTTTACCTCCATTGTTCCTAAAATTCATTCTTTGATTTTAGAGAACATGAACTTGTACCAGACATCTAGTAGGTAGGGAGTTCCATTCCCCTATATCATAAAGAGCATTGAAAGGGAATTATAATTGTATGTTTAATTGCCTGTGTCTCCCAATATCTAGAAGCTCTGGCCAGGCAGATTTGGGTCAGTCATCAGTAAGTCCTCAAGTGTTAGATGTTAGGGTTTTTTTTTTTTTTTTTGGCACAATAGAGAAACAAAAAGTAAAAAAGAAGAGTGTGTTTATTGAGAGGACGTGGAAAGGAGCACAAACCCGTAGCACTTGTGCTATCTCCTTCACCAGATACAAGGGAGGTGGGGTGTATATGCGACCTTTGAGTGGAAGTGGTGCATGTGGCAGGTATTGATGACATTTAAGGAACTGATTGGAAGTTGCAATTTGGACTGAAGGGGAAGAAGGAGGAAGTGGCTATCAGGGTAAACATCTTGCTTTGGCCTTCTGCTATGTTAATCATCACCATAATCATACAACAAAACTCTTTCATTCCCATCTTTGTATTGTTAGGAAAGGACAAACAGTCTCTCTTACTATTTCTTGCTGGACAGGGGCATCTTGTTGTGGTGTTGGAGGGTTGATGGGATGATGGTTGATGCCCATGTAGAAGCTGGTACCAGGTGTTTCAGCCAGGACAAGGAGTGTATTGTTGGTGAATGCTCACATCCTAGATTGGAGAAATAAAAAGCCAAGGTTCTATGAGGAGGCAGGTCACTATCATAATTAAAGGATCCAAGAGAGGTAGAATGAACGGTGCCCTTGATCCAAATGTGTCGCTCCATAAGGACCATGGTGAGGAAGAATCTGAAAAATGAGCATTGAGTTGGGAGGAGTAAAATTATGGGAGACCATATTCCCCCATCTGAAAGGGTAAAAGTAAAAAGTGTAGGTAGGACTTGTGCTTGGTCCAAGGGTCGAGCTGGAGAGAATGGGAAGCATGAGAAATGTAAGGCCTGACAGTTGAATATATATAGGTGATCTGTACAAATTGGACATAAAAACATATACAGTTTAACAGACAAACATGTTACACAATTAGAGTGCACTCAAATATATTTGGCAAATTTAAACTATAATTTACATGTGCAAATATAAATAGACTAGTGAGAAGTTTTTGTAGGTCAATTAACAGAAATCTCTTGAAATAAGAACAGTGGACCCAGAATCATTCTCAGCAGTTTGATCAGCATTTTTCTGAGTTGCTTGCCATAGCTGAGCCTGCTCTTGTGAGCTGAGGGTTGTGTTCAGAATCACATAAACATTCTTGAAATGTAAATCATAACGATTAGTTATAAATATAAACTCTCTAATATAATTTTGTAGATCAACAGAAAAGGAACCTAATTTATAGTTAATCTGAGATAGGTCAGTGAGGGAAAAAGGAACATGAATACAAACTAGTCCCTCGGGACCAGCCTGTTCCCAAAGTGGGGAAAGGGATTGAGGCTGAGAAGGCTGTGGAGTGGGAGGTGTAGATGGCCACAGAGCAGCCAGTTGCCCAGCAGGCATCTGTGGGCAGTTACAGGGTGATGGACCATAAAATGGCCATTTGTCTCCATGGGACAGGGAAGCACAAGATTGTAACTGGTTACCATGAGACTCACAACAAGATGGCTGCTGCTGGTTACATGGTGAGGGAACACAAGATGGCGACTTGTCATCATATGATCTGCAACAAGATGGCTGCTGATGATCACATGATGAGGGGCCACAAGATGGCAGCCATTTACCCTGTGACATGTCACAAGATGGCAGTGGACTGTCATGTTGTGGGGAACTGCAAGATGGTGGCTGTCCTCCATGTGAGCTGCAGCAAGATGGCTGCTGAGGACCATGTGATGTGGGATTGCAAGATGGTGGTCGAAGCCGGGCGTGGTGGCGCACGCCTTTAATCCCAGCACTCGGGAGGCTGAGGTAGGTGGAGCGTTGTGAGTTCGAGGCCGGCTTGGGCTACAACGCGAGCGCAAGGCTGGCCTGAGCTACATAGTGCGACCCTGCCTCAAAAAAACCAGGGCCGGGAGTTTGACTCAGTGGCTTAAGTGCCTGCCCTGGCAGGCGTGAGGCTGTGAGTTCGATTCCCAGTGCCCCCCCCAAAAAAAAAAAAAAAAGATGGTGGTCGAACACCATATGGCCTGCTAGGTGGCTGAAATGAGTGAGACCAAGTGTGATGAGCCAGCAGGGAGAATGGTGACACAGGAGCAGAGAGGAAAGAAAAAGAGGATAAATGGCTTGGGTTGAGGGGATAAAGGAATCTGAGATTGGGGAGAGGAAGTAAAGGAAGAGTTAGAGACTGCTGCAGGTGAGGAAAGAGGAGATTGAATGAGAGAAGAACATGTCCTCAGAGTGAGAAAGGGACTTTTGCCAACTTGCCACCATTGTGGCAAAAGTTATATAAATCTTGAAGGATAGAGAAGTTAAACATTTTCCCCTTAGGCCATGGGCTGCTGTTAAGCTGGTAGGTCGACCAAGCCACCTGGCAGTGAAAGATCAGTCTTTTGGTTTTTATAGCCTTCTTTAGGCCAAGAGCACCAAGGTTACTAACCAGGCATCCCAGAGGTGTGTTTTTTGGGTGACGGGAAATAGTATTCCCCATAGTGACTGAATTAGAGGTGAGCCAAGAGAACAACTCTGCCTCAGGACATGAGGAGTTTAGCCCTCTCCAAGGATGTGAGAGTTGTCCTGGGTCACACTTATCAAAAGAGGTCATCACCTGTCTTGAAAATGTGACAAAGAAGGCCCTAACATCCATTCTCATTGGTTGTCACTAAGAGTGTGGGGTCAGGGCCCAAGAACAAGAAGATAATGGCTCTGCCTTGGGCTGCCTGCCCAAGGAACACGAGAGTCACTATCCCTGTCCAGGGAAGGCAACAGATGGGCTATCTGATGTAAACTTATGAATTTTTAAGGCTGAGAACAGCTCTTCCTTGGTTACCCAAGGAGCGTGAGTACAGTTCTTGACTGAGAAATTGGTATGCATAACCCCGGATAGAACAGTAGCTCACCTGTGACAAATGAAATGGGTCAGTGTTGGATGCAGGTTGGTGGAAGCAAATAAGCATGTCCCAGAGGAAGAAACAGTGGCTTGTTGTGCAGGGAAGTCAAGACCAGAGGTAACCTCCAGGAGCTCACAAACACTGCCAATCTGAGTTGCAAGGCACCAATATGTTAGGATTTTTTGGTGCAATAGAGAAGCAAAAAGTAGGGCTGGGAGTTTGGCTCAGTGGCTTAAGCGTCTGCCCTGGCAGGCGTGAGGTTGTGAGTTCAATTCCCTGTGCCGCAAAAAAAAAAAAAAATAAATAAATAAAATAAATAAAGTTCCAGAGAGAAGCAAAAAGTAAAAAAGAAAAGCTTGTTTATTGAGAGAATGTGGGAAGAACCACACAACCCATGGCGGTTGTGCTATCTCCTTCACCAGATACAAGGGGATAGGGTGTATATGTGACCTTTGAGCAGAAGTGGTGCATGGGGCAGGCATTGATGACATTTGAGGAACTGATTGGAAGTTGCAATTTGGGTTGAAGGGGAAGAAGGAAGAAGTGGCCATCAGGGTAGGTGTTCTCACTTTGGCTTTCTGCCAAGTTAAACCATCGCCATAATTGTACAATAATTTATACTAGGGCAAAGCTCTTTCATTAGATAACTTACCTGTATGTGCCCTGAGGTTGCAGAAGAGGCCAACCTAATTTACCAGGGAACAAGGTGAGGGCATTAGTTTGCTGAGTTTTACCAGCATTTTGCAGACACTTGTGAGAAGAAAACTGCTGAGTCATAGGCATGCATGTTGAACCGGGAATGATCTTAACTGTAGGTCTTACAATATTGCTGCTTAGGAATGTAGCAGCTACTGGCTGCTCAAGCAGAAAACAAAAGTACAGAAATACTTACTATCTGTTATTTTATTTTACTTTATTATTATTTTTTTTAACTATCTCCTTGCAAAGGCACTCACTTGAACTAGCTTCACAAAGAGGGATGTGGATGTGTATAAGCACCCATAGTGTATCTCAGAATTGAAAGGCAGGAACACAGCTGGATCTCTGAGGAAATGCCATCAGGACCTGTACCACCCTCTCATTTTCTCTTTGGGTCCAGATGGTGCTTTGCCATTAAGCCTCCCTGACCATCTGGTTCTCTCTTCACCCTCCTCAGGCTACCTCTCTTCACCGTTACTCAGTGGAACAAAAGCTTCTCTGCTCCTGGGGTTCTATGCCCTCGGTTCCAGCTGCACCCTGAGAATCACTAGCTATTACTACCCACCAAACCTAACTCCCAGGGGAGAATCTGATTGCTTCACATGGAGCCAGATGTCTCCTTTCTTCTCATTCATAACTTCCAAGTTTGTCTATTACAAACTTGTCAGGTGAACTATTAACTGTGAACAAGATCACTGAGGAAAAGACAGGTATTCTGACATCTAAACACTGCATAGCTGTGAAAGTTGATGATACTAAGGTGAAATAAATCACTATTGTCAGACCCACATGAGTGGGAAGGAAGTAGTGAGGGGAGGACTTATGTTTGTGTTAAGCTGTGTTGCAAGTATATTCAAAAAGCCCCACAAGAGATAGTTTCTTAATTTTACATATGTAGTGATTTGCTCAACTGATGCCCATTCAGGGATTTCTCTACCTGAGCTTTACTTTTAGAATGTTTTAAGACTGCAGCAACTCAGACAAGATGCTCTGGACAGAACACTTTCCCAACAGTAGTGCCTCCACCAATGGGCTAATTACCAACCCCTGCCTGGGGTCTCTAACACCAATGAACTAAGTAACTGATGTCAATTTCTCCCTCTAAGTAATTTGTATTGATTACTCCTGTTTAGCTTTTAAAATTTTTGCCTTGCTGGGTGTGGTGGTGCACACCTGTAATCCCAGTAGTCAGGAGACTGAGGCAAAAGGATTGTTGTGAGTTCAAGGCCAGCCTAGATTATATAAGGAGTTCAGGACCAGCTTGAACTACATAGTGAGACCCTGTTTCAAAAAAAAAAAAAAAAACAAAACACAAAAACTCCTTGCCTCAACATCTGAAAACACCCACAATATATTTTGGCAGGCATATTCCCTTTGTAATGTTCTGCTATTCCCAAATACCATAATTTTTATTATTATTCTTTGGAAAAATCTCTCTTTGATTACTATTTAGGTCAACAAGAATATGGAGTTCATCTTAGTTAACCAGAAAATCACTGGACTTCAATATATTTTGATAATCTCTTTAATGGTATTAAAAGCACCCAAATTTATTTTGGATAGGACTATATTTTAACCACATAATTCTCTGAAAACTGGATGACACATGCTTCTAGTTTCATCTGCAATTTTCTTTCTTACCTCTCATATTGGGCCAATCTCTAATTACTATGCATTTTTCAGGTCTTAGTTTAATATACAAGCTCGGGCATGCAGATTATGAAAATTTAGTTTTCTTTTTTTTTTCTTCTGGTACTAGGGATTGAGCTCATAACTTCATGCCTGCCAGGCAGGTGCTTAAACCACTGAGCCAAACTCCCAGCCCTAGTTTTCTTGAGGCAGGGTCACACTATGTAGTTCAGGCTGGCCTTGCTCACTTTGTAGCTCCACCTACCTCAGCCTCCCAAGTGCTGGGATTAAAGCTGCGCACCACCATGCCTGGCTGAAAATTTAGTTTTCTATAAACTTAATTTCTGTTATGATCACCCATTCTGATTTGACTGATAATTAATCTTGGTCAATCAGGGATTCCCCAGTAGCCCAGTTTTGCAAAGTTCTAGTACCTAGCGGTGGTGGGGTGGGGTTGTGGGGGCAGGTGGAATGCTTAGTTTCTATTTACTGGAATCTGCTAAGAAATCTTTCCTGCCTGATCTTTAGTTGTTAATCCACACAGGTCCCATCTGAGCCACCCCTGCTCCTCATGCACTGTCCCTGTGTGGTCTGGGGCCATATTTGGTCACCTGGGTAGCTTCTTTGGAGCATGGGACTCCTGGTATTTCACATTGTGCTAGGCTCCCCAAAACTCTCTGGGCTGCCACTGCCCTGCTCTGTGGCTGGGCTGTAATTCATCCAGAAGAATCAGTCATCATTCCCATACTTAGCTGGGTGTAAGGGACTCCAGCAAAGATGTTTTAGTCCCATTTGCTCAGCCCATCCCAGTCTGAGATTTTGTTTCCAATTCCTCTAGTTCTCCCAAGCTCAGAACCACAAACCTACCTAGTTTCTTTTGTTTGCCCTTCTTGACTTCTACTGGAGAGAAGCAGCATAGGTCTGTGAATTTAGAACCCCAACATCTATCTAGGATTTCTACTCTTTCTTTTCCCCTGCTCTGTCAGCTCACAAGAAAAAGGTAAAACTTTCATCTTTCTGAACCAACTAAAACCATTCTATTTACTAACAGAAGCCAGAAAAACTTTTATCTAGTCTGAGAGTGGTAGCTAGAGGAAACTATTGGAATAGGATAAAGGAATAGAAAAGGGAGAAAATGGAGATAAAGAAATAAATACAGGAATTAACAAGATGAAGTTTTAAGGTTTTATGCATAGAAAGAAAGGTCTTTCTTGTCCATGGCAAATTTCTGGAAAGGCCCATTTAATGAATCTTTTACCAATGGGAAAGTAGTAGTCACTGGGAGTCAGTAAGAATTCAGTAGTTAAATCAGTCTTACTCTTTCTGTTTTGGATGGTTTATGAAACTGGAAGGTCAAGACAATGCTGGAAGCAGTGTTACTGAATGTGAGCCAAACACAGAGGAAAGCAGTGGTCACTTGGAGTCAGTAAGAAAAATCCCTTAGTATTTTCAGTTACTTTTATATATATTATTTCTTGAGTTTTAAAACAATGAGTGGGAGGAAATGAAATATAGACATGCTAGATGTTAACAACAGCTTAGCATAGCTGAAGAAAGTGAGTTGTGGGTAGTTAGCACACTTTCTCTAAGGTTACATGGTTAGTGTTTCAGCTAAAACCTTTTCAGCTGCAAGTGACACCTAAATCCTACTCAATGAAATATTTTAACTGTCTATTGCTGTGGAATATACGAGTCTGTAGTTGTGGTTCAGAGTAACCATTTTATTTATTTGCAATTGGGCAGAGCTCAATGAGGAACACTGTGGCTGTGATATAGGATATGATCTCCGTGGAAGACCTCCAAATGAAATAGGGGAACGATCTCAGTGGAAGACCTCCAAATGATATAGGAAAAATGATCTCAGACCTCCAAATTATATAGGGGAATGAAACTCCCAACCTACTATATGTCCAGCAAGAGTTCGTGTTCTCTAAAATCGAAGAATGAATTTTAGGAACAATGGAGGGTAAGAGCAGAAGGTATTTATTGAGAGAAAGAAAGCTTCTGTTCCTGAGGGACAGAAGGGGTCCCGAGCGGGTTGCCAAAGATTCTGTCATATTTAGGGACTTTTATAGAGTAAAACCATGATGGGGAAAACTGGAAACTCACAAGGCAGATGGGCATAAGGTGGGACATAACCATGGTTAACCAATGAGATTAATTGCTCAGGTAAAATTGATTAAATCAAGGACAAATGGGGAAGCGAGTCACCTATTAAGTGAGGGATGCTTAACAATAATGACTCTTCCTGTAAAAGGGTAGGATGCTGACTCCTGACTTCCTCAGGGTGATATAGAACTATTTAGAATATCAATCCTTAGCGTATGGGTGTATTTGTTTTGCCTTTTGTCTTGATATCTGGCCTGCAGCAAGAGGTGTGTGTCTCTTCTAAGGTCACCAAGACCTCTGGTTCTCTGTGCCGATTTCCTTTGAGGGCCTAGCCCTGTCTGACTGCCTATAATATTTCTGTCTAACTCAGTTGCCTGTAACAACTACAGTTTAAGTAACTGATGACGGAAATTTCCATTGCCTGATTAAATACTATTCGTAAGGTTGGAGAGGTATTTTGGTTTTTTCTGGCTTTTTTTTTTTGCAGCAACGGGGATCAAACTCACAACCTCGTGCCTGCCAGATAGGCGCATAAGCCACTGAGCCAAAGTCTCAGCCCTGTTTTTTGAGGCAGGGTCATACTATGTAGCTCAGGCTGACCTTGCGCTCGAGTTGTAGTCCAAGCCAACCTCAAATTCACAGCGCTTCACCTACCTCAGCCTCTTGAGTGCTGGGATTAAGGACGTGCACCACCACGCCTGGCTTGGAGAGGTACTTTAGATCTTGTTGAGCCCTAAGGATTGTGAATGCAGGTAGGGTGGATGCCCAAAGAAAAACAGAACTGTTTCCAGAAAAAGAAGGGGATGAGTAGATGCAGAACAGGTGAAAAATGTCCCTTTCTGGTGATAGATTTTGGAGAGAGGAACTGGTTTTAGCTTAGTCTGCCCTTATCAGTTCACAAATTCGGGACTATTATATTCAGTCTGCACATAAAGAAACGGAAGCTGAAGGAGACTTAAGAGATTAGTTCAAGGTCATACAATAGTTGTGGCAGATCTGGGACTACTACTCACTTTCTTGGATTTTGATGTTATTGCTCTTTCCGTGAAGCAGCACAATTCAACAGGGATAACTATGCAATTACCTTGAAAGGGAATTGAACTTTCAAAGAATTTTGATAGAACAGAATAATAGATTAAATCTTTGCAGAATGTGATAGAAAAAGATTTAGGAGCCGCGTGGTGGCACACGCCTTTAATCCCAGCACTCGGGAGGCTGAGGTAGGCGGAGCATTGTGAGTTCGAGGCCGGCTTAGGCTACAACGCGAGTGCAAGGCCGGCCTGAGCTACACAGTGCGACCCTGCCTCAAAAAACCAGGGCCGGGAGTTTGGCTCAGCGGCTTATGCGCCTGTCAGGCAGGCGCGAGGTTATGAGCTCGATCCCTGGTGCCACAAAAAAAAAAAAAAAAAAGAAAAAAAGATTTAGGAATATTACATGAATTAACAAAGAAACATGGAAATAAAATAATGTGTTTAAACCTCACTAATTAAGGATGCATATTCAATTGTTATAATTTGATTACTGTATTAATTATTTATAGCTGCATAACAATTATACTTAAAATTTAGTAGCTTAACCAATTTTTTTTATTTCACAGTGTCTAGGCATCAGGAATTTGGGATTTGTGTAATCAAATGGTTCTGGCTCAAGGTCTCCCTTAAGGTTGCAAAACAAATTTTTGGCCTGGAATACAATCATTTGAAGACTAGGCCAAAGTTGGGGGACCCACGAAGTAACTCACTCTTGTGACTGATTAAGAAGCTTCAGTTTTTTACTGTCTATTAGCTGGAGAACTCAGTCTCTCTCACTCATGGTCCTATCCACAGGGCCTTTTGAGTTTTCCTTACGAGAAAGTAGGCCACTTTTCCCCAAAGAGCAAGCAGAAAATTGCAGTGCCTTTCCTTCCTTTCTGCTCTTCTTTCCCTTCCTTCCTATTTATTTATTTGGTACTGGAGATCAAACTCACAACCTCATGCCTACCAGGCAGGCATTTATGCCACTGAGTTAAATCCCTGGCCCTAATTTTTTTTTTTTGTACTGGGGATCAAACTTACAACCTTGTGCTCACCAGGCAGGCCCCTAGGACACTGAGCCAAATCCCCACCCTTATTTTTTGAGACAGGGTCTCACTCTGCAGTTCAGGTTGGCCTTCACTTTGTAGCCCAGGCTGGTCTTGAACTCACAACAATCCTCCAACCTCAGCCTCCTGAGTGATGGGATTAAAGGCGTGTGCCACCATGCCTGGCTTTATTTATTTATTTAGAAACAGGGTCTCACTGTAGTTCAGGTTGGTTTTAAATTCACATGTAGCCAGCCTGGCATTGAACTTACAGGGATCCTCCTGCTTCAGTCTTCTGAGTGCTGAGATTACAGGTGTATACCACCATGATCAGCTTGCAGTGACCTAGTCTCTGAAGCTGCATTCTGTAAATTATGCCATTTTTCTTTTTTCTTTTTCTTTTTTTTTTTTTTTTTTTTGCGGCACCGGGGATTGAACTCACAACCTCGCGCCTGCCAGGGCAGGCGCTTAAGGCACTGAGCCAAACTCCCAGCCCTGGTTTTTTGAGGCAGGGTCGCACTATGTAGCGCAGGCCAGCCTTGCGCTCGCGTTGTAGCCCAAGCCGGCCTCGAACTCACAACGCTCCGCCTACCTCAGCCTCCCGAGTGCTGGGATTAAAGGCGTGCGCCACCACGCCCGGCTCTCTTTTTTCTATTTTTTTTGGTACCAGGGATTGAACTCACAACCTTGCGCCTGTCAGGCAGGCATTTAAGCCACTGAGCCAAACTCCCGGCCCTATTTTTTTTGAGGCAGGGTCACACTATGTAGTTCAGGCCAGCCTTGCTCACGCTGTAGCCCAAGCCAGCCTTGAACTCACAATGCTCCACCTATGTCAGCCTCCCAAGTGCTGTGATTAAAGGCATGTGCTACCACTCCTGGCTACATTTTTCTTTTCTTTTCTTTTCTTTTTCTTTTCTTTCTTTTTTTTTTTTTTTTTGTGGCACCAGGGATCGAACTCACAACCTCACACCTGCCAGGGCAGGCGCTTAAGCCACTGAGCCAAACTCCCAGCCCTGGTTTTTTGAGGTAGGGTCCCACTATGTAGCTCAGGCCAGCCTTGCACTCAAGTTGTAGCCCAAGCCGGCCTTGAACTCACAACGCTCCTCCTACCTCAGTCTCCCGAGTGCTGGGATTAAAGGCGTGTGCCACCACACCTGGCTCTGGCTACATTTTTCTATTTGTTAAAAACAAGTTACAAGTCTGGTCCAAGGGAAGGACTCTACCTATTGAAGGCCATGTCAAAGAATTTGTGGACATGTCCATCAGGGCCGGGAATTTGGCTCAGTGGCTTACACGCCTGTCAGGCAGGTGTGAGGTTGTGAGTTCAATCCCTGGTGCCTCAAAAAACAAACAAACAAACAAACAAACAAACAAACCATCCATCATTTCCCACTGGCAAGACTGCACATGAAGCATTTTCTACATGATTCTGGTAGTAACAGTTAAGATAAACATATAAATCACTCTTTTTGTGTGTGTGTGTGTGTATCTTTTTGAAATAAGATCTTACTATGCAACTCAAACAGACCTTGAACTCACTTTGTAGCCCAGGCCGGTCTCAAATTTGCAATGATTGTCCTGCCTCAGCCTTCTGAGTGCTGGGATTACAGGCATGCACTACCATGCCCGGCTAAATTACTCTTTTGTGGTATTATTCATATAAAATCTGTCTTCTACTGGGATATAAGTTCCATTAGGGTAGAAATCTTTTTCTTAGCACCTTATTCCCAAAATCTAGTTTACTGCTTGAAACAAAGCAAGTGCACAATAAATACTTATTGGATATTGAAAGAATTCCCTAGAATAGTCCATTTCTCAGGCAATGTGAGAAAAAATGAGAGTAAATTGAGGTTTAGCCTGAGAAGAAAAGACTCACTGGGGAACATAACTTCTATTTATACATTTGAAGGTCTGTCATATACAAAAGGGAGGAGGTTCATTATGGACACCTCCAAAAGTGAAAGCTGCCATTGACTGGTTAATGTCTTGAGGTAGCAGATTTTAGCTGACTGGAAGGTAAACTAAGAGCATTTTACAATGGAATCAAGTGTGTAAGGAGAGAGTAAATGCTTTAAGTGTTTTCTGGAAGATGACTTGTTGAGAATATTGCCCAAAATAATAAGTTAGATAAGGTAGAGGATAAGATGGCTTTTATGGAGTTCTGAGATTGTTTGAGTGTGTGATCTCAGGTTCATGCTATTTACCTAAATTTAAAATATTAAAAGAAAAGAACAACGATAAAAAAATGGTGTTTCCCTTTTAAGCTCCCCAGGAGTTTAACTTGGTATTTCTCAAATGGTCAGTGATGCTGAACATTTTTTTCATGTATTCATCGACTGTTTGTACTTCTTCATCTGAGAAGTATCTTCATTTAGATGTCTGTTTTTTGATTGACTCTTTAAATTTGGGGGAGGTCTAGTTTTTCTGAGTTGTTTATGTATTCTAGATATCAGTCTTTTGAGGAGTAACTGGCAAAACTTTCTTCCCTTTCTATAGATTGTTTGTTCACTCCATTAGTTATTTCCTTTGCTGCACAGAAGCTTTTTAATTTGGTGTGATCTTATTTGTTAATTCTTGGTGTTATTTCTTATGCAACCAGAGTTCTGTTCAGAAAGTCTGCCTATACCTATGTCTTCAAGAGTTTTGTCTATTTTGTCTTTTAGAAAATTAATTGTTTCTATTTTAATATTTAGGTATTTGATCCATTTTGATTTTAGTTTAGTGCATGGTGAGAGATATGGGTCTAGGTTCACTCTTGCATGTGGATAGCCAGTTTTCCCAGCACCATTTGTTAAAGAGGCTATCTTTTCTCTGCAAAAGTTTTGGACCCTTTGTCAAAGATAAAGCAACTGGGTGTACCTGGAGTTGTTTCTGCATCCTGGGTTCTGTTCCATTGACCCACAAGTCTGTTTTTCCCCCAATACAATGCTGTTTATTTTTGTACTTGTTTGTCTTGTTTTGTTTTGTTTTTTGGTACCAGGAATCCAACACAGGATCTTGTGCTTGCCAAGCAGGTGATTATGCCACTGAGCTACATTCCCAGCCCTACAATCCTGTTTTTATCACTGTAGCTTTGTAGCATAACTAGAAGTCTGGGAATGTGTTGTCCCCTGTCTTGTCCTTGTTGTCTAGGATTGCTTTTGCTATTTTAGGGCTCTTCTGGTTCCATATGAATTTTAGGACTACCTTTTCTAGTTTGATGAGGAATACCATTGGTATTTTGATTAGGATTTCATGAAATCTGTATAAGAATTTTGGAGTATGGCATTTGGAATATATTGATTCTGCCTATCCAGGAACAGGGGATATCTTTCCTTTTTCTGATGTCCTTATTTAGCTCCTTTTTCAGAGTACTGTAGTTTTCATTGTAGAGGTCTTTCCTTTCCTTGGTTAAGTTAGTATCTAAGCATTTCTTTTGTTCTTGATGTTTTTGTGAAAGGTGTCATTTGTTTCCCTAGTTTCTCTCACAGTGTGTTTGTTATTGTTGTACAGGAATGGCATTTACCTTTTTCTTTTGAGACAGGGTCTTGCTATATCTTTCAGGCTGGTCTCAAACTCATGGCAGTCCTGGTTCAGCCTCACAAGTGTGGGGATTACAGGCATATGCCATCATGCCTAGAAGGAAGAGTAATTGATTTTTTAGTGTTAACTTGGTATCCTGCTATGCAACTGAATTTGGTGATTTATTTATTTATTGTCTTTTTGAGACAGAATTTTTGACTATGCAGTTCAGGTTGGCCTTGAACTCACAGCAAACTTCCTGCCTCAGCCTCACAAGTGCTGAAATTATAGGTGTGTGCTACCACACCCAGCAGAATTTCATTATTTATTCTAGGAGTCTTTGGGTGGAGTTTTTAGTGTCTTCTATGTAGAGGATCATGTCATTCACAAATAATAATGTAACTTTTTCCTTTTCTATGCATATTCATCTTATTTCTTTCTCTTGTCTAATTGCTCGGCCTAATGTTTTGAGAACTCTATTGAATAGGTGTGCTGATAGCGGATATACTTGTCTTGTTCCTGATTTTAGGGAGAAACCTTTCAGCTTCTCTCCATTTAGTATGATTCTGGCCATTGGCTTGTCATAGATGGCTTTTATCAGACTAAGATAAAGGCCTTTTTTTTTTTTTTTTTGGTCTTTTTTGAGAAAAGATCTCCCTATGAAGTTCAGGCTGGTCTTGAGCTCACTTTGTGGCCCAGGTTGGTCTGGAACTCCCAAGGATCCTCCTGCCTCAGACTCCTAAGTGCTGGGATTATAGGCATGTGCCACCAGGTCCAGTTTAAAGGCCTTTTATACTTATTTTCTTCATGGTTTTTATCATGAATGGTTGTTAGATATTGTCAAATACCTTTTTGTGTGCCTATTGAGATGGTCATGTGATTTGTGTCCTTGCTTCTGTTTATGTGGTGTATTACAGCTATTTATTTGAATAGTTGAATCATCCTTGCATCCCTGGAATGAATCCTGTTTTGTCATGGTGTATGTACTTTCTGATGATTTACTTCATTCTATTTGCCAGTATCTTATTAAGGAGTTTTGTATCTATGTTCATTAAAGAGATTGGCCTGTAGTTCTTTATTGGTTGGGCCCTTTTCTTGTTTTGGAATCAGAGTACTTCTTGCTTCCAGGAATGACTTTGGAATACTATTTTCTTTTTTATTTTATTAAAACATTTCAGGAATATTGGTGTTAGATCTTCTCTAAAGTTCTTGTAGAATTCAGCAGTGAATTGGTCAGGACCTGGGCTTTTTTTAGTTGGTAGGTTTCTTCTTCAGTTTCATTTACTGATACTAGATTATTCAGGATTTTTATATCTTCTTGGATAAGCTTTGGTAGTTCATACATATCTAGGAATTTATTCATTTCTTCTGAACTTTCCAGCTTTTTTTCAGGTACAGTTTCTCAAAATAGTTATCAATGATCTTCCGGATTTCAGCAGAATTTCTTGTGATTTCACCTTTTTCATTTGTGATTGCATGGATTTTTATCTTGAGTCCTTAAATCACATGACATAAAGAGAAGAGAGAGAAGTGCAAAGGGTCCTATTGAGGATTCAAGGATGTTTTAGAAACACGATAAGGTAAAAGAAAAAACTGACAATGAAGAAGGTGAAAAAGGAAGAAAACAGAGACAGAAACTATATAAAGAGTAAAAATAAGAGAGAAAGTATAAAAAGGAGAAAAATTAAAAAGGGATAAGAAGAAAAATAAAGAAAAAAGAAAAAGAAACGAGCAGCAAGGAAGAAGGACAAAGGAAATTTTTCAAACCTCAGTAAACTGATGGAGAAGAAAGAAGGAAAAGAAAAAGGAGACAGATAAAGCAAAAGCACAACAAAATAACTAAAAACAATGCATACACTCACAAAATAAAAACAAAAAGAAATGTCTCTGATTTTGAGCACGTGGTTTTCTTCCAGGATCTTCAATCTCATGGCAGTGTCCAAGTCCAGATGCATCCTTGCTCAGGTGGCAGATAGAGAAGGCAGGCAGACCTCAGATCTCTGTGGGATGCAGCCACCACCAGGCTTTAGGAGTAGGTTGAGGCTGCCAGTACTGCAACTTTGAAATTCAGGCCGAGCCTGGGCTATGGCCACAGGTGTCAGTGCTGTGCCCTTTACTTAAAACCCTTGGGATCTCTTGTCAGCCTGACCTTACTCACCATGATTGTCTCTTGAGGTTGTCCCTCCTCCAGTCACTGGGGGAACACAGCATCTGTAGTCCTGAATTGAAGACATTCCGCTGCTGCTGTGTTCTGGGTTCAAACAGTCAACACCTCCCTGAAAGGGCATCTGACCAAGCACTCTCTCCAGGGGCTGTGGTGAGTGCTTGGCCTGAGTCACTCATTAGCTGCTGCAGCTCACAGCATCTGCTGGTCTATCCCATCAGAGCTGAGTTTCTGGTCAAGCCCTTTGGAATCCCCCACTTTCACTTTGTTTCTGTAGATTACATCTTTCTTTGTGCATAACTGATAAACTGGCAGCCAGGGGAAAAGTGCAGATTGTCCTTCTCTTTTCTGTGTTGTGTTCTGTCTTTTCAATTTCTCGTAGGTTTTTTTTGGAGACCACAAATTTTGCATATTTTCCTCAGAGATAAAATGGTGGCTTGGGATTATCAGTACCACCCAATTTAGATTTCCCATTGACTTTTTAGTATAAAAGCATCTACACTGTCTTGAGGAATTGGAGGATTATACTCCACGATAAGGTCCTTGTTAGCATAAAGCCATGAATGCCCTCTTGTGGTATCCCAGGATTATACTCCAGGAATAGATCCTTAGCATAAAGTCATCTGTGCACCCTTAAGGCATCCCAGGATTATATTTGCCCATTGACTCATAAACCTGTGAGTCTTCTGCCAAATTGAAATCTTTCCCCAGCCCTGCCTATCACTGTATACAACCAATAAATAGTGGCTGTTTTGGAGTGTTGGGAGAGGACCCATCTGGAGACATTGACTTCCCAGCCACTCATGTAATACTAAACTTGTCTCTGCTTTTCATTTTCTCACTGTGCCCTTAACACAGACAATCAGGGCTCTTCACCAGGTTCCCAATAGGTTTTAATTTCCTGTCAGATCCTTCTTATTTCTACTATCTTTTCTTTCTTTCTTCCCTTCCTTCCTTCCTTCTTTCATTCTTTCCTTCTTTCTTTCTGCCTTCCTTCCTTCCTCCCTCCCTCCCCCACCAAGTTGTTATTTCCCAGTGTTTGGATTCTAAAACTCAGAGAGACTGAATTGTTGCCTATCTCTATGCCACCATTTTTTCCAGAAGTGGCCAGCTTTCTCAAGAGAAACCAGAAATAAGATTTTTAATTCTACAAGTTAATCACATTTTAAAATGCTTTATGCAAGCCAAACAAGATGACTCTGAGCAGGGCCTGGGCCACAGGCTTCCCATTTGTGATTTTGTTACAGAGAACACTGCTCATTCTCACTGCCACCCTTCTCCAACCACTCCTGCTTTGGTGGCCCACTGGCTTTAATCAAAAGACTAGGTTTCATATGCTCAAAGTTGGCTTTCACTGTAAGTAACTCATGCATGGACAGACTGGCTACAACACTGTAGCCAATGTGTTTTTAATTAACACGTTTCATATTCCGTAGTCCAAATTTCATTTTCACGGGATCAAAGAATTAAGGAGTCAGAAGGAAGCATACAGATGGAGGTGGGAGTATACTCTCATTCATCTTCCTCCCTTCTTTAGCATCCTTACATATGGTCATTCAGTTTCATACAGTATTGCTACAGGCAGGCAGCTCCTGGGTCCTGCCTGTAGCACCTGTCACTCCCCTGCAGAGATTATGAGGTTGTTCTCCTGAATAGCACAAAAGTAATCTACTCTATCAACATTATAGAATCAGAAATTAAAGGCTGGGAATGGTGGTGAGTGCCTATAATCCCAGAACTCAGGAGGCTGAGGCAGAAGACTGCTGTGAGTTCGAGGTCAGCCTGTGCTGCCTAATGAGTTCAAGGCCAGCCTGAACTATGTAGCAAGGCCCTGTCTCAAAAATAAATAAATAAATAAATGTGAATAATAAAAAAGGAATAATGGCTTCCAGGCTGGTGTAGGATGAGGATTTAGGGTTTAACTGGTACAGAGGTCCAGTTATTGAGGATTTTTCAAAAGTTCTGGAGGCAGATGGTGGTGAATGTTACATTAACAATGTGAATGTACTTAAGAACTGTTCAATTAAAAAAGGCTAAAGTGGTAAATTGTATGATATATATTTGTTTTTTTTTTTAACCATTATGTAGCTGTATGCCACTGTGCCCAGGTTATGTTAGGTGTATTTACCAAAATAAAACAAAATAAAATAACAATGACCAGAATAGTCTCCATGTGATGCTATTTCAGAGGTCAGTAACATTTATTTTTACCAAAGAATTATCCTGTTAAAGTGATAGTACTGCTAATAAAATTTAAAAGTCTATTCTGTCTTCCATATGCCACGACGGTCTGAAAATGATTGAGAGGTGCAGTGAGTTTATAATGGTTCCTTGTTCCAGGTTGCAGGCCAGGAAAGCAGGAAGAGGAAAAGCATGATCTATGGAAGGGTTGTGGGGAGAAAGAAGTGAAATAGTTGATAATGTGAGGTATGAGGGGAGTATCACTCAACAAGATGAAGAAAGTGAACTTACAAGAATTACACTGGGAGAAATGACACAAGATAAAGGGAGAGGGCAGAGAAGCCAGACTTGAACCATGGACTGAAGGAGCCATGGTCAGAAAGACCTGTCAGCTGAGACCCAGATGAAGCAGGACTGTTTTGGGGAGATGTAACTTACAACCATCAAAATCAGTATTTATGAACTAAACTATCTCAGTTTTTTTTCTTTTCTTCTCTCTCTCTCTCTCTCTCTCTCTCTCTCTTTCTTTCTTTTCCTGCTTAGACAAAATATCCAAAACTCAAAATTAAGGGAGGAGAGGTTTATCTAGCTTACACTTTGTGGAGGTTTCAGTCTGTAATTTGCTGGTTTCAAGGCAAGTTGGTGTGGCAGAGGGGCAGCAATTCATGGCAGAAGATACCAAAAGCAACAAGAGCAAAAGGGGAGGACCAAGCCTTTTTTTCTCCTTTACACTATATGTAGGCTACCCACCCTAGGGTGGGTATAGCACTCACACCCCAAACACACCACTAGGCAATGAACCAATCACAAATTATGGATTTTACTGCCTCTGAAAATCCTGCCTCCCATGACCACATGATGCTCTGGGGGAACATTCAGACACAAATCGTAACATTCTGCCCCTGGCCCCCAAAGACTCATGCACATCCCTTTATGTAAAAGGCATTTAGTCCAGCTCTAAGAGGTGCCAACGTCCTAATAGTTTCAGCATTGCTGAAAAGTCCAAATCTCAAGTCTCCTCTGAGATGTGAGGCAAATTCTTAGATGTGAGCACCTGCACAAATGAAAAGAAAATTAAACACTTTTAACATTTAATAGCACAAGATAAACATTTCTATTTTGAAAGTTACAAACAGAGGTATACAAAGGAATGGGACCAAGGTAAGTCTAAAATCTAGCAGGACTAAGATTAAGTCCTGTAGTTTTGTGTTTAGCATCTGAGGCACTCTGTGAGCTTTGAACAGCTTAGATGGCTCTGCCCCATGGCACTTTTGGTAGTATTAGTTCCCACAGTTATTTTCTTGGGCCTCACTCTGCTCCCTCCTTGTAGATTTTTTCCCCCCATACTGGGGATGGAACTCATGACCTTGCACTGGATGTGCCATGGGGATGGAGTCACTCAAGCCTTTTGGAGCTTGCAACAGATTGCTTCAGATGCTGAGTATAGAACTCCAGGATTTAATGTTTGCCCTACTGGATTTTAAACTTGCTTTGGTTCCAATGCTTTGTATTCCCTTGTTTGTAACTTTTGGAATGGTAATGTTTATCTTGTGCCTTTGCATTTTGGAAGTGTTTAACTTGTTTTCATTTGTACAGGGGGTTACAGTTAAGAATTTGCCATAGATCTTAGAGGAGATTTGGGACTTGGACTTTTCAGCAATGCTATAACTGTTAGGACTTTGGCAACTCTTGGAGATGGACTAAATGTCTTTTGTATAAAGTATATACATGAGTCCTCAGGGAGCCAGGGGTGGAATGTATTGGTTTGATCCTCCAAAATCTCATGTAATTGTGGCATGGACAGGACTGAGTCTGGCGTTCATGATTGGTTTGTTGTCTGGCACTGGGACTGGAGATGTGAGTGCTGCAATCACCAAAGGGTGGAGCCAATTTACTGTGTAAGGGCAAGAGAAAGGCTCTCTCTCTCCTGCCCTCTCTCTCGCCAGTTCGCCTTGCTGTTTGGTGGCTGCCACATGTGGCTGCCCCACCATGCCACACTGCCTTGGAGCCAACTAAGTATGGTCTGAAACCCCTTGAGAACTGTAAGAAGTAAATCTTTCCTTCCCTAATTTTGGGTGTCAGGTATTTTGTCTCAGCAACAAGTGAAAAGTAACTAAGACAAAAAGCAATCTTTCCAAATTCATTCCTAGAAGCAAGCAGTACTCTGATTCTAAAACCAGAGAAGAACCCAACTAAGAAAGAGAATTACAGGCCAATCTCCTTAATGAACATTGATGCAAAAATCCTCAATAACATATGGCAAACAGACTGCAGCAAATCATCAAAAAGATTGTACAACATGATCAAGTGGGATTCATCCCAGAGATGCAGGGATGGTTCAACATACATAAATCCATAAATGTAAGACATCATATTAACAGAGACAAGGATAAAAATCATATGATTATCTCAATAGATACAGAAAATGCTTTTGACAAAGTTCAGCACCTATTCATGATAAAAACTCTACAGAAAATTGGAATAGATGGTCTCTATCTCAATCTGATAAAAGCCATCTATGACAAACCAACAGCCAACATCACACTAAATGGACAAAGACTGAAAGCTTTCACTCTAAAATCAGGAACAAGATAAGAATGTCCACTGTCTCTACTCTTATTTAACATAGTCCTGGAAACTTTAGGCAGAGCAATTAGACAAGAGAAACAAATAAAAGGAATAAAGATGGGAAAGGAAGAAGTTAAACTAGCATTATTTGCAGATGACATGATACTCTATCTAGAAGATCCCAAAAATTCCACCAAAAGACTTCTAGATTTAATAAGCAGATTTAGTAATGTAGTAATTTAGTAAAGTCAATACTCAAAAATCAATAGCCTTCTTGTACATGAACAACAATCTCACTGAGAGAGACATCAGGGAAATAATACTTTTTAAATGGCATGCAAAAAAATGAAATACTTAGGAATCAACCTATTGAAAGATGTAAAAGACCTCTAATATAGTACTCTGAAAAAGGAGATTGAAGAGGATGTTAGAAAATGGAGAAGGGCCGGGAGTTTGGCTCAATGGCTTAAGTGCCTGTCTGACAGGTGCGAGGTTGTGAGTTCAATCCCAGGTGCTGCAAAAAAAAAAAAAAAAAAAAAAAAAAAAAAAAAAAAAAAAAAAAAAAAAAAAAAAAAAAA
>RJWM01009692.1:45000-66831 GCA_004363535.1 Dasyprocta punctata | reverse complement strand
TAGTGAGACAAAGCAAACAGCCTATGGTTGAACAAGGCTCTAAAATAAGAACAGTATGAAAGAGAAGAAAAAGTATTACATGGTCATCTCAAAATTCAGACATAAAGGGTTCCTCGAAGGAAAAAAGTTCAAACCTTTCTGCCATTTTTTTTTTGTCAAAGAAACTAAGTACAAACTACCTATAGAAAATGATACATAATGCTATTTTTAAATGTTTAATATCAGATCTAACAGTTATTCCATAGTAATCCTATTCTTCTGGAAAAAAAATTAAAAAAGAAACTACACAAGATGGCTAATTGCAAATTTTTTTCAAATAAATGAAATCAAAAACGTAAGTTCTTGACAGCAATATATATTTTTACCCTGCAAAATTTGCAATGCTGCACATTTTTCCTCCTTTTGCTTTATAAAGCGCCTTTTGCTGATGACTCATATTTCTAGTGATTTTTTATAAGCTATTAGAACAAAAGCACCATAAAACTGCTTTCTACCCTGACCTCACACACCTGGTTACAATTACATCTTCAGAAAGCTAAACCAGTAGTTGAGCAAGGACATACTAACAAAACCTAACCCAATCAACAGGCAGAAGCAAACATTACAGTACAGCCCTGCCCACTCAAAACTTGAAAATGAATCAACACTATATCTCTTGCAAATGCAAGGGTACATACACACACACATATACACACACACATACATACATACATTTCCCACCACACCACAAGATTAGCATCAGCACAAAACACAATTTCAGAGCATGATTCAGACAGTTGCAAAATCCTCCTGTCAGCACAAAAGTTTATTAAGTCAAGCAATAGTTTTTTCAAGAAAACACCATTAGAAACAAGAATGAATTTGTTTTAAACTATAAGTTCCTCCCCAAAACTCAAACCTTAGATAGAAAAAACAGTGTAACCATTGTAATATGTGAGTTCACCATATCATAACATTCTTACATTGCATCAAATAAAAAAACCAATTGGCTACAGTCCAAGAAGGAATCATAACCAAATTCTCAGTTGCATTAAGTTTTTAATGGGGGAGAGGTGATCATTTCCAGGTATCAGCTACTTACACATCTTACCGAGCTAAAAAGAGCTAGAAACATTAAACTGGTACTTTGCAACCACACTCAAAAGGTAAAACAAATACATCACCTTTAGAAAAAAGGTAACAAATGACAGGATATCACGTCTAAAGTCATACCCTATGCCACCAGAATGTAGTACAAAAGGAAAGGACAATCCTGGTGCTCCGGTCCACTGAAATCTCTACAATACTTACCATTCCTTTAATTTTCTGACCACACTTTTCAAAGTGAAGGGTTGAGTTAATTAGTCGTTTAGATAATTACATGCTTTATGTAAAGCTGACTATCACATCCAGGACTTTTACTGGAACTGAATCTACTTGCAATTAACCAAGAATATTCACAAATTAAAATGTACTTTTAAGTTTACTGTCCCCTTTGCATCTTGTCATAAAACATTAATGTTTCCATCCCTCATATAAGAAACTTGGAAAGAAAATTTCCAGAACTCAAATCATGATGGAAAATTAGGGACCCATAATCTTAGACCCAAATCCTTCTCGAAGGTGTGACAATATAATATGTCAATTATTTTCATCAACCACAATGACTACATGTAGTTCTTACATAAGGACAAGAATTTTATGTCATGGACATATATATTCAACTTATCTTCTTCTTAATATATTTTAGGTCATTATATTGGTTGATATACTATGTACCCCCAGGTCCTCATATACTTTTTATGGGGCTGAGTCTGGCACTTGCTTGTGATCTGTTTGTTGTCTAGCACTGGGATTGATGATGTGAGTGCTGCACCTGCCCAGGGGTGGAGCTGAGATACAGTGTAAGGGAGGTGGGTCTTCCTGTTACCCTCTCTCTCTCTCTCTCTCTCTCTCTCGCCGGTGAGCCTCACAGTTGCGGTTGCAGCTGCAGCTGCCATGAACGGCAGCCCCGCCATGCCACCACACTACCTTGGAGCCAACTGAGTATGGACTGAAACTCCCGAGAAACTGTAACAAATAAACCTTTCCTTCCCTAATTTTGGGCATCAGGTATTTTGTCTCAACAACAAGTAAAAAGTAACTAAGACAGTCATTAACTGATTATTCTCATTTTTAAACAAACAACTTTTAAAATGAGCAATTTCAAAGCATTTCATAATTACCACTATGAAAAGTGTCAATTTCTGTTTCATAAAACATGAACAGTTTCTATTTAATATGGGAATCTTTAGAGAACACTAAGTTCACTCTAACACTGGCATAAACCATATACATGTTTCCTCAGAATGCATCTGATAACATAAAGATAACATGATACAAATAATACAACATGTCAAACACATGAAAATCTCAGAATTCAAATTTCAAATGAAAAACTCCATACTATGTTTAAAAACTCATATTAAATTTAATAAAGAAAAATAGCACCAAAAAACAAGATATACCAAATAGAAAGGAAGTAAGAGGTACAGACACCTCTACCCACAGTTTCTCTGATTTTATCATACCCAAAACAAAATGGACCACCTCTCATTTTCTGTGACAGCCTGCACTCACCCTTGCCTCACTGCACCTATGGAGTATTACGGTCACTGGTTCCTGCGGACTTGAGAGGACCACGAATATTGACTTCTCACATTTTTACTTTCAAGGGCACACACAGAGATCAATGCTCTCTGTTGATCTTACTAAGTTTAAAACTGCTTAAATTATAATTACATTCTTGCTGTGATTATTTGAAACTATTAAGAAGAGTAAACACTGAAACGTACTCTTGGTGTTTGGTTTCATATCTCCAGCATTGACAATAAATGAGCACAATTATTTTTCTTTTCTATATTTAACATAAGGTAACTACTATGTTATTGTATTTCAATAATGAGTTTTTGTTGTTTAAGTTTTGGAAATAAAAATAAAGAACACAGTGTGAAAGTAAAGACAAAGAGATACAGCCAAGTATGGTGGCACCCACCTGTGACCCCAGTACTCAGGAGGCTGAGGCAGAAGGATCACCATGAGTTCGAAGCCAGCATGGGATACACAGTGAGTTCAAGGCCAGCCTGCACTACATAGTGAGCCCCTATCTCAAAAAACAAACAAATAAGTAAATAAATAAGCAAACAAACAACAACCAAGAAAAAGATTAAGAGATAGATTCAGATCTTCAGATTCCTCTCAAAAGTATGTACATTCGTCTTTAAGCTTACTTTCCTATCTATCATAATTATAAAGATGAGAGTATTATATTCAATTATCACATAAAATATACTATAGACAATAAGCACATCTCATTCTTTCACTAATAAGAACCTACATACTCCTCCCTTTTGAGACGAGTTCATTGGTGACTTATTTCCACTTTATCCCCCAATTTTCTGTCCTATCATAAATAAAATGCACATGAGAAAGAGAGGTATGTTGGAAAATTTGTTTGCAAAGTTTTACCAATTTGTTTGAAAGTTCTCTATTACTCTGTGCTTCTAACATTAAAAGAGAAAGAAGACTGATGTAGACCAGACCAGCTGATCCAGGGAGCCAAGACACTGCGGAAAAACAAACACTTCCCAGGGGGCATGAAAGCATGAGGACAGAAAACCATGCTGGGGGAGGAACCACTGAGAGAATTAGAAATGTCCAATCTACAAAACAGATGTCTGTGAGGCTGGAGTGAATGATAACCCACTTCTCACAAAGGATCATCTCACAGAAGAGGAACTACGCTTGTCCCACATGATCCTGTATCTACACACAAAGAGGTATGTGACTCAAAGGGGCAAGGAAGCAGACTTCTATGAGAAAAAACAGAATGGACTGCCTCAAGAAATAGTAAATTGCCAGTCTATAAAAAAACCACACAGATGCTTCAGAATACTGATGAAGGGATGTACAACCATTAGAAGAAATCTCCAATATCTCTGATAAATCTTACTATTCTTTACCAACGCATGCTGTAAATGACCATTTACAGACTGCCCCCTGCATGCCAAGAACTGCTCAAATGGTTGAAAACCCAAATGCAAATGCAGATCAGATCCCTTTCTGTACAAAAGCACCAGTTTCCAGAGAAGATAAGTACCCTGATGGAAAGACAGAATAATGTTGGACAAGTCCAGTTTCACACACAGTGAGACATTCCAACATCGACACTGAAAAGGAAAAATGGCTAAAGCTTAGGAAAGAGGGTAGGTCTGTATCACTGTGACTCTACAAGTTGGTCACTTCTAGAGGGCAACTGAAAGCACCACACCAGGGGTTTAGCTCAGCGGCACAAGTGCCTACCTGGCAAGCGCAAGGTCATGAGTTCGATTCCGGTACCAAGAAAAAACAAAAACAAAAAGTCTACCGCAAATACAAATAGAATTAACTGTTCCTCTACTCTTGGTTCTAAAAAATAAACTGCAGTTTCTTAGGGGCTGACTTGCTCTTGTAGATTGTTTCCCCACTCCTATTCTGTCCATCATTCTTCTTCAACTCTGCCTACGAGTGCTTCAAAGTTTTCTCTTCAGCATCTTTCAGCGTGCACATTTTACCATATAGCTTATATATAAAGCACCCCAAAAAAGCCTAGCATTATATCATTTTTAAATGTATTCCTACATAATCATCTTGCCTACCATTTTGTAGATATATATAATATTTGTATCTACTTTATTTTACAGTCATCCAACTCCCTACCTACCAAGGAAAAAAACATGACTTTCTATTCTGCTTAATATTTGAAAAACTGAATTTCTTAATAAAACCAAATTTCTGAAATACTAAAATCTATAGAAGTTCAAATTGCATGAGAGCTTCTGATAATTTTAAACTAGGTAATTTGGACCTACTGTCACACAAAAGACAGCTAAAAAACACTAAAGAAAAATATGGAAAGTGACTGAAGAACTGAAGTGTTAATTTAAAAAATGAAAAATTATGAGGCACAGACCTTAAAGAACAATTAAAAAGGATCCTGAAGATGAACCCATGAAGATGAATATGGCACTTACGATAAAAGTTGTCTTTTTTTCCTGGGTGTGTCTGCCAGTTTGAAAGGCCAAGTGGTGCTGCTCACAGCTGGCAGAGCCTCAGCAGTCAGAAATCTGACACAGCCTTGCCAAGGGTAAGAGGGTGGAAGGAAGGGAAAGGAAGTAACCCATCCCAGTGAGTCCAATCTGTGTGCAGCTCATGGCCAAAGAGGTATACTCAAGAGGAAGAAAGAGTGGGCAGACTCGCAAGGGCTGCAGCCTAGCTCAAAACTTCACTAACCCATGCAAAGAAACGACGTGACTCTAGGCTGCTAATGTCCCCAACAACTTGGCACAAGTTAATATAAATCCTTGCTGAATGACATGCAGTTATTTCTATAACAATTCTCAAAATAAAATGTCTATCACAAAATGCAACAGAAACGAGGCAAATGAAATAGACCCAAAGGGGCTGCAGCATTGAAACTATAGAAACAAACTATAAAAGGCATAACACATAACAAAGTATAACCAAGATTGTTAAGCTTCATCTGGAAAAGCCAAAGGGTAACTATTTTAGATGTTATGGACCATAGGTTTCTGTCACTGCCAATGAAGGAGAAGGGAAAGAAAAAGCAGAAAAATGGGGAAAGGAGAAAGGAAGAAAACAACAATGGACAAACAAAATGTGAGAAACTCATCCCCTCAGATACCCACTAGTTAAAATACAAGAGGGTATTTTCAGGCAAAAGGAATTCTACCACAAACAGCTACCATAAAAGAAACACAAAGATGAATACATGGATGATATTATCCATATAAAACTACCCACACCCAGGTATCAAAATCTCTAAGACAGTAAGGTTGAAGGAGGGTAAAGAGGAAGGGGACACTACATGGGAAAGAAGAGGCTGAGGTGGCCTTGTATCCTTGCTTAGCCTCCACTTACCCAAGTACTATGTGGGTAACAGTTTAGTCCATGTTGCTAAACTGTGAAAGAATGCAAGACAGGAAGTCAGCTTTTGGTACTAATGGATGACAGACTTTACAGCATGAACCCTCATGAGTGTCAGTGTCATGGGAAAATATCTCGAAAACATGGTGACTCCTATGTTTAAAAAATGATGAAGCCAGGTGTGGTGGCGCACACCTGTAATACCAGTACTTGAGAGGCTGATGCATGAGGATCACCGCAAGTTCCAGGCCAGACTGGGTTACATAGTGAGTTCAAGGCCAGCTTGAACTACGAAGTGAGACCCCACCTTAAAAAAACAAAAATAGAAAAAAAGAAAATGAAGAGAATGCAGACTCGTCCATACTCTTGGTAGCAAAGAGGACAATACTGCATTGGGAAACATAGCCTTCAAAAAAATCTGTTGAAAAGCAATTTTAAAATGGTAGGTCTTGAATGTGGTGAAATTCCAGGAATAAATTTGTTTTACTTATATTTTCTTTTTAGGTACATAAATATTTTTAAGATGTACAATCTATCTCTAGAAGAATTCTTCCATAGACATATAAATTCTGATAGAAAAATAAAAATAATAAAGTTTAAGTCTTTAAATATCTATAAACTAGAAAGATCCTCAGAATTAAATACTTGATACTGATGGTCTCATCAAAGGGAAGGAAGGAAGTGAGATTAAGTATTCAGAATTTTTTAATTGTCTGAAAGAGGGCAAAAATAACATAATATTAAACTCTGAAAAGGATACCACTATAATTATTTGATCATTAAAATAAAAAGGGAGTAGCTTCAAAGCTAATAGGGCAAGGAAGACTAAAATGTAAGAAAAACTACCCCAAAAAGGGGAAGAAAGAAAAGAAAGAACAGAGAACAGAGAATGCATAAAACTCTCTCTTTCTTATATGTCCTTTAAACACTATGCTTAATATTACATTTCTGTTTGCTGGTATTTCTCACATTAGACACGATGTCTATGTTCTTTCCAACATTTGAAACATTCACCAAAAAACAGTAACTGAATGCCCATTGAAATAGACCCAACAGGGCTCTAAAGTTGAAAGGTTACTGCTAAAGAGGTTGAGGACTCAGAAATGTACAAAACTCCTTAGGGGACTCAATATGAAGAGGACTTTCAAGAAAGAAGCAGATAAATATACAAGGCACTTTTATGGTAGTGTCTGTATTGAATATTGACCACTGAGCTTTGCAGCACAAAGATTATCAGAAATTGAGCATAAAAACAAATATTAAGAATATTTTTAGATAACTGGGAACCAGAGTAGGAAACATTGATCTGTAGTTTTTCCAACTGCTGTGATGTAAACACTCCCATGTCAAAATATCAACTAATTCACAAAAGTCCTAAATATGTAACCACTGGTTCTTAGGAGCTACTATGGCAGGCCAGTCCAGCTCCCACACACTAATGGTTTCAGGGGAGTGACAGGTAAAGGATCTAGAGAGGGACACAGTTAGGGCTGAGGGATAAAGATGGCATTTACTAAAAGGTTAAAAACAAGACTGTCCAGAATCAAAAAAGTTAGGTGAATACTCATACAAATGAAGCAAAGCATCAAAACTTGAAATGATTATAGTATATATCAAATTTAATTCTTCATTAAATTGACATGTTACAGAAGATTTGGTCCCGCAAGGATTGCTTATATGTTTAAATTTGTAGGTTCATATTTTCTAGAATATATTAATAGCTTCTTTAAATGGCAGGTCAGAAGGCATGATAATATATGTAAATATTTGGAACTATATATTCTAACTAATAATTTGCCTATGTAAACTGTTATAAAACTTCAAGTAAATAATAATGAATCATGGATACAAAGGTGAATATAAAATTCTGAAATATTTAAATTACAATAAAACTAGGTAGTGCTTTTACTTTTAGTCCTCATAATTTTCCAAATAAAGCAAACCCCTTAACAAATACTTAATGATTTTCTCCAGTCCAAAATCTCTAGCGTGATCTAAATGTAAAAACATACTGCTTATAGTAGGCAGTATAATGGACCTACAAAGAAGACCACCTCCTGATCCCCAGAACCTGTGATATGCAACAGGGCAAAAGGGTCTTTTCAAATGTGACTGAGGATTCTACTATTTCCCTGGACTATCTGTGTAGGCACAATGTGATCACAAGTGTCTTCTAAGTGATGGAGGTTTCAAAATGCCCTGCTGGTTTCCAAACAGAGAAAGAGGCCACTTGCCAAAGAATGTCAACAGTTAAAAAAGTTAAGGAAGAAACTAACCCCAGTAACATGTTAACTTTCAACCCAGTGGAACTGATTTCAGAAATCTGACCTTCAGAACTATAGAAAAACAAATGTGTACCAGCTTGTGATAATCCATTCACTAGCAACAGAAAACTCATACTGCCCATCTCACTATCCTCTTAATGTGGGAAATTATTTAACACATGGTACCTATCCTATGTCCAGTACCTTCCAACAAATACCAACTTCATCTCTTTTCTTTTGCTAAAACCCTTCTAAAGGAAGCAAATGAGGGGAAAAAATTACTTTCTATCGTAAAATGAGAAAGGAGGTAGGGATCCATAATTGTCTCTATTATTACTTTCCTCACAACAAAATCTAATCTCGATCTAAGAAAATAATAGAAATCAAAAATAATAGGAATCAAACACAACTTAAACACCTATAATTTTTTTATTTTTTACAAGACAACTGTAGATTCATGAAAAATAATCCAAAACATTTTTAGACTTCTATTTACAGGGACTTTTCTATCTTTTAAATAAAAGCTACTCAACATTAATCACAACTGCCAAGGGGTGGAAACAGCACAACTATCCAGTGAAAAATAGATACACTGTGGTACATTCATAGCATAAAATTATTATTTAGTCTTAAAAAGGAAGGAAATCCCAACACATAAACTCTGAAGACATGTAAAGTGAAATACATAAGTCACAAAGGACAAATATTATGACCATGTTTATATGAGACACCTACAGTATTCAAACTCATAGAAACAGAAAATAAAAAAGTTGCCAGTCCAGATGTGTTCCCTGTTGGGCTTGCCTTCAACGAGAGAGGAGGAATTTTGCCCTCTAGAGGGACTCTGTCAACATTCACACAAATCTGAACAAGGTCCATGAAAAACTAGCTATCACAGCAATGAAGTAAAGGATATGAAGATGTTACAAGAGGCTTGTGATGTGTGATATCTGCCTTCCTAGAGCCAAGAAGTTAGAACACTGTGGGTAAAGACACAAACAAACAACCTAGGTCAAAAGAAAAAGAAGTAGAAAAAGAAGACAACAAATGAAACAATGAATACGTCTCTTCCTTACAAGGGCAAGTCCAGTGTCATTGTGCAGAGAGATACGTGACACCAAAACAGCCACGAGAAGACAAGAACAATGCACAGTGGAACTAATGAACCAGAATGTGGCCTGAGCTTTTTAACCATATGATAGTCAGGTATGGCAGCACACACCTATAATTCCAGTACTTGGGAGGCTGAGGCAGGAAGATTGCTGCAAGTTCAAGGCCAGCCTGGGCTACACAGAGAGTTCAAAGCTGGTCTGAACTACATAGCAAGACCCTTTCACAAAAAAACAAAAGCAAAAACATATCCTCAAACAACGTATAAATCTAATATGAATAAATAATAAATGCTAAAACCACATAGAAACACCTAAATTCTATGAACCCAGAAACAATTCAAGGATATTCAGCCTAGAGGAATGGAAAAAGCAACTTCACACATGGTAAAATGAACATATGAAAAATAATATTAAAAGTCTAAAGATCCTGTGCTCATAAAGCACACTTTCTACTTCTACCCTTGATCCATGTACATATTCTCAACCTATAATAAGTGTTAGACAAATGTCAGTTTATTAAAACCAAAGCAGTCACATTTGGGGGCAGCAAGAATCATAATAAACTAAGGAGACTTATTTGGGAATTCTGAGTGATAAATAAGGATACATAAAAACTAACTCGAAGCACTGGGTTCATAGACATAAATAAAAGGCCACTGAGAGCTAATAGAACAACTCATTAAGGCATAAATTCCAAGAAGATGGAAATTATTCATTGTATCATACTGATGAATCAGCTCCAAAAAATAGAAACAAAGAATTTGACTACAAGAAATACGACAAACAATGATAAAACCACACTTCAGTGAGTATCTCAAAATTCAGTAAGTAAAATAGGAACTTATAGGGCTCTAGGTGTAACTCAGAGATAAAATGTTTGCCTAGAATGCATGAGGCTCTGGGTTCAATCCCTTGAAACACACACCTCTTGGGTAAAAATAATACATTGGATATGAAAATAGTATTTCTTTAAGCAAAAGCACTTAAGACTTGGTTTGTTTCTATCAAAAATTAAGCAACTTCCTAAAACTAAAAATGGTATCTTTGGATGTACATACATTCCTGCTAACCTACTTAATGTCCAGTCACATTTAAATATACACAAGCCTCTATTTCCAGTGTACTAGAAGTATTATCTAGAAAACTGGTCAAGACAATCCAAGGCAAGCATATGTCTGACCCAGAATTGAATCCTAGCTCTAACAACTTAAGAACACACTATATAAGGCCATTTAAATCCCGATTTCATTTTTGTAAAATCTAGACATAATAATGCCTACCTTGGGTGGCTGCTGTAAGGTCATACCAACAATGCATGTAAAAGATGAGTATACAATCTGGTATCAGAAATCCTCAATGAAAGTAACAGGTTCTACTATCTATCATTAAGGTCTGCACCTGGAAAGTAGCTGACTGGTTATGATTTTCACTTTGTCATTAAAGCTAACTGTGTTACAGAAAACTAGAGGGTCAATTACAATCGGCAGAATATGTTAGACTTTGCATAATATACCAAAGAGAGCACTTTAATTTTCTCAGTAAAAGATAAATGTGGTAAAATCACTGGTCAAGTAGCTGACAGTCTGCAAATCAGACAGCAGGCAACAGGAAGATATCACAGGCACAAGCTTCTGAGTGGAGACATGTAAAGGTGTAGTGAGAAGCTGAACTCAAGTGGAAAAGGCAGAAATGGTGCAAGGAAGAGCCTACACAGCATTGATGAAAATCATCAAATAACAAGATATGATGGACAAAATAGAACAAGTCACCCTCATCAACAGAAACATGAGCCCTGGGAAGGAGATGATACTCGACTTTCATAATGCATTCTTCACATTTGCGGCCCCAAGTATGTGTACTCTGGTGACTATGCCCCCACTTCCAACTTACAGAACTAGATGTTGTTCAAGCTGCTAAATTCATGGTAGCTCTTAATGCAGCAAGAGAAAACTAATACACCAGACAAATTACCGATCAACTTGGGAATAGAATAAAGGCATTTCAAATACACTAGGTTTCAGAAAGTTTCAGAAGGAAGAGCTCCACTGAAAGGAGGTAAGCCAAGAAATGAAATCCATGAATTATAGGAGATGACACAGCCAGAATGAGAGCAATGATTCAAACTCAGAAGGCATCTACTCTAGATGGAAGTGATGACGAAGTAAGACACAGGTTAAGACTTTTCACCACAAGTTCCACTGTTACTCTATCATCCTAATTAATGAGCATAGAGTGCAGGGACAGGGTACCAAATCCTGGCTTGTCCCAACTACATGTCTTACTTCCTCATCATGTCCTACCGCCTGAAGAAGCTGAAGACCTTTACCTTACCCACAGACAAGTTTCTACTTGGAAGCTGTGGAAGCAGACAGTGAGTCTAGAAACAGAAAAAAGAGCACCACACACTTCAGCTGTGTTTCAACTGCACATCCAGAGCCCTGCCCACATGGCAGTGTTGCCAGGCAGTGCTTCCCCAAACAATGAAGAACGCTTCATAACCCAGGACTGCACCCGCAGTCACATCTGCAGAGCTTCTGCTCTGAGGAAAGCTAGAGGCACATTACAACCAGAGACCCTTCAACTTGTTTTCTCCTGGAAGCTTTCCTCTACCAATGGCAATACTGCCCTTTTCTTAGACGTTTAGATATATGCTTGCTACTCAGATCTTCAAAGCTAACTAAATAACACCGTAAGTTAGGAATATATGCCTGAACAGTTGAGCTGTGAAGAAAACTAAATGGATGGTTAACAAGTAAAAGTTACACAGTGGTTACAAGTGAGGGAAGAAAGAAAAATGAGCCTGGAGATAGGTACATGAGGGCTTCTGTGGAACTGAATGTGTACTTCCTAAACTGAGCAGTAGGTATACGGGTACTGGCTTGTTATTTTTCTCTACACAGTACACAGGTATCATGTGTGAAAACATTATATGCATATATCATGTAAAAATTCAAGTTAATATTACATTCATAAGGGTAACAGAAACTTAAACTTGCCTCCCAATGTTGATCCTCCCCTTCTTTTCCTGTAAGTGAAAACATGTACAGCGTCACCAGCCAAAACACATTTCTCATCACTGCTGCCGCTTACACTAAGTTCTGGTCAGTGAACTGGAACCCAAAGAATTATAGGGGACTTTGAGACTGCCTCTTTGCAAGGGAAGCAGGTGATCTTTTCCAACCATGCTCTCAGGAACCTGTGTTCCTGGCATCCCAGCAGCTATCCTGAACCATGGTGGGTCCATGATGCAGACCTAGGCCCTGCACTGGGGCAGAAACACCGATGCCTGGATCTCATAACACTATGTGCCAGGCCAGCTCTGGACTAACTCCACACACCTACTAAGTAAGCAGAAATAAACTCAAATCACATGAAAGCCACGGAACACATCAATGTTTCTGTTCTGTACAACCAAAATAATCTAGACACAGAGTAAAAAATGACAGAAACATACAGGAAGAAGCTCTCATCTATTAATTATTGTTTGTTTAGTAAAGTGTTAGATAATTCTATATGCTATATTATTCATTCCTTGAAACTATCTCTATAGTAAAAAGAACAATCATGCTAAAACAGGTGAAATAAAGTGCCTAAAATCTTTTAAGTACATTAAACTGGCAAACCTGGGTTTCAGCCTAGGTAAAATGACCATAGATCTCTGGGTCTTTCCATGTTAAAACTGAGATTATACATTCAATCGACCTGTCTGCTTCCTATGAATACAGTAATATTCCTATTGTTTTGTGCTAAGGAGCAGCACATATATATGGCTCTAAAAAGCCTAACAAGTTGGGACTCAATGACTGGGAGCCTATAATCTCTTATCTCTAAGAAAAGGTAATAAATGCTAAAAGTATTAATAAAAAGGTAATGTGCAGCAGAAGGAAAGAAATAATTATCAATACCAGGCTTTTTTAGGCTATGCAATTTACTATTACCTTAAATACAGTTCATGTGTGAAGTGATTTAGTACACAAAAATGTTCTTTAAGAAACTATGGTGATAAGTGTTAAATGTTATTCACTGGACATATGCAATGAGTAACCTGATTCAGGTTTCAAAAACTGGCTTACGACATGTGTCCTGTTGGTGCAATTCCAGTCCTTGAAGAGCTACACCAGGACAATTCATTTCTAAGACATAGATATCCTTATTATATGGGATTCTTCATTCGTTTCAACTTAAATAAAATGGATTTTTTAACATAAAAATGGATTCATTAATGGACACAAATGAATCCAAAAAATGCTTTCCTCAAATGCAAGTTTCTACCATATGCATCTCACTTGCAGTTTCCCTCTGCCTTCCACAAACAATACAAGGATGTAGATGTTACAGAAATACAGTTGCAATTCACGTGGCAGTTTGATGCAGCATACTCACACATGACAACACATTGATTTTACTTCTACCTCCATGCAGACATCTATGTAAAGAAATCCATTAGGCAGACAGTTCTCATCTCTATTGACTGACAGAGTGACAATTGAATACTTTTCACCTTCCAGAGTGACTGACAGTTAGACACTTAAACAAGCCTTCAAGTTGCAATAATAGTATGAAACACTTTCAATTATCTGAATCAAACAAATCCATGATCCTACTGGTTGAATGCATTTTTTTCTGTCTGCTGGTATGCCTGGATTAGTTTATACTATTATTTGGATTAATTCTGTTTCTAATACAAAAATGTTTTCCTCAAAAAGTAAAGTTATTTTATGTGATGGATTTATTTTTAAAATGCTATAGGATTTTATAAACATTTAAGCATGAGTAAATATACAGCCTAACCAAAACCTACTTATTTCTTCTTATACTTATGAACGTTTCAAAACCTAATTTCCTCTAAAAGCATTTCAGATAGTAGTTGGCTCTTGTATCACACAGATTTCATGAATGTAACTGGTAGCATGACGATAACAAAACAATTAAGATAGCTAAAATCATTAGTCTACTTAATTTATATTCCTACTCTTAAAGATTTCATCCTTCCATTGGAAAGCTGGGGTAAAATTTAACAAATAAAAGTGCTTTGTCGGTTGTAATCTAAATGTGTGTATTCATTAAAAACAACAACAAAAAAAAAAACAGTGAAAATCATGTAGCTATTAGGAAAGGTTTTGTAAAATCAGTTGAAAAAACAGGAATCAAAACAACAATTGTACCTCAAAAGACTGCAAAGACTAAATGACATAATGCTTTGCTGTATCCCAAGGATCAAACTGAGAAAACAGAAAGTCCCATCTTTATGATTTAAACACAGACACTGCATAACACGCATACAAGCAAGACCAGAGTATACTCTAACGTACTACAGCTGCGCTGACAGAATAAAAGAATCAGGATCTTTCAACAACTACCTCAAAAAAAATATAACCATTAAGAGGAGCTTTGTTCTTTTAAATTAAACAGCTATATCAAAAATGGCTAAAGCATTGTAAGAGCAAAATTTAGTGTGTGGAATAAAAAGACCTACAAATAAAACATGTTTCACACATTTCTCCTAAATATTTTCCTAGTAACAATAGTATATAGTTTAGTAGCTTCGGATATCTAGGAAACTTTTCTCTAAAATAGATTTTGTTTCTACTGTTGCTGGGCTGTGTGAAATGCAGGCAGGTGACAAATATACTATAAAATAATCTCAACTTCTCAAATTTACTCCAACTTTTCAAAATAAGCATCAATGGCTTCTTAGCTTAAAAACAGTGATTTTGAGAAATGCAGATAACTTGGAGAATTTAGACACTTAGAATATAAACAGATACAGGTACTGAGTACAATGAATTATATTTCTCACTAGCATCATATTTGGTATTCTACTAAAATACAAAAATCAAAGAATTATTTTTTAAAGTGATTGTGAACAAATATTAAAAAAAAAAAGTAAGTGTACATTTTTGATTATTGTATTAAGGGGCTTGGCCTTTCTTTCCAGTCATGCTACTAAGCTTAGAGCCGTTCAGAAGTCAATACTATTTGAAGATGCCAATACAGAATTTACTGTGAGCACAACATAAAATGACTCTGTGCAGAAAGACTGGCTGTTGCAGGCTATACAGCAAATTGATTTTCTGAAAAGGAATGCTGCCTGTATTTAACCTAACAGTGTAACCCTGTTGTACTACATGGAAAAGGATCATGCATATTGATTTCTTTATTACAATTCTTCTTGTGATCAGTAAACATTCACAAAACACTCTATCTCAAAGAAAATCATTTTGTACAAAATTCACTAAATAGATACTGTATTTTCATGTGAATTCCAAGACATCTGCTTTTAATAGACAAAAAACAAGACACTTTATTTCTTAACTTTCAATTGCCTTTTTCAGTCTCTTAATATGAATTATTGGTAAATCTCCATAATTGTCTGCTCCATCATTATATTAATTCTAAGAATATTAAGCTATTTAAATGGATTAATTACCTCAGCATTTCAAAATAAATAGGTGAAGAAAGATTCATCGCCAGTGTATCTATATTCCTCTAATAATTTTTTAAGAGTCATTGCAGGGTACTGCTAAAACACATGGAAATTTGTTCGCTGTGTCTGTGTATATCCACAGTGATGAACTTAAAATGTAATAGTAATAGAACATAAATTTTATATTGCTTTTTTTGGAGACAACTAAACTTAGAAGTTCACTACTACGTAGTTTCTAGAATCAATGTAAGCAATTAAAAATCCACAACAAAAATGTTTTGTGAGGCATAATTACTATAAGGTCACTAGATATTATCTAGAGTCAGTTTAGTTTATCACATTATGACATGACAGGATGTGAGGCAAAAATTATAAATTCCTTCCCTAAATCTGTCCTTTTCTGATCTAGATGGATGAAGAATAATTAACTCTTAATTATTCAGATGACTTCAAGGCAGTTTTAGGATTCAGTAGATTGCAGTCATTTTAACCAAGGAAAGCAGTCTCCCATCATTTATCAAATCTTGCAACTTGACCAACAATGAATAAAAAAATCTATGTTTACCCACAGCCCTAACTGGTACCTTAGAGGTTGTTAAGCAACAAATTTCCTTTAAACTCTACCATATGCAAATCATCAGATGCAATTTGCATTTTAAAGTATTTAACTCTACATATTTATTGGATTTTGAGGCCATGCTGATCATTGATTTATGTGCTTCTGGCAATCATATTTCCATATTTGTATGATTTTGATGACAGTAATAATTCAAATATGCAGAAAGTTGTTCTTTGAACAATATCTTTAATTACGTCCTCAAAGCATCATTGTTTTGCCTGGTGTCTTGACAAAAAGGGTTTGAAATAAGAAATGGCATAATAATCCAAAATGGATAGAAATATATTTGTCATTTCTGTATATTACCAATTGTACAGTAGTGACTTTTCACGTTAGCCAACCCTTAACCTTAAAAAGGCTACAAAGCCCAGTATACTTGTACCTAAATACTTTTATTAATAGTGACACACTTTCACGACAAATTCAATCACAGTTTATAACATTTCTGTTCAAAATGCAAAACCTGCCCCATATACTTCGCCGCTAACTCAAAAAGTTTTGTTTCCGTTGTCTTTTTATTAAAGTTGTCACAAATTATGTCCTTTCTTATGAAAGCTATCAGGGAATATATATAATCATTAAAAGATTCACAAATGTTTTATCTGTTTCTCAAGCACAACAATCAGCCACAGCTTTTGTAACTACTGTCAGGATTTACAATTCAATTACATAATTTCTTACAATATATATTTAGCCATACCAAAATATAACCAAGAATTTTAGCTAAATAAAACTGATATCAACAATTTATAAGTTAAACTAAAAAACAAACATAACCTTTGTATAATTTTATCAATTTCAGAAATAACTATATTCTTATGTAAGTAGATTCTGTAAAAACTAATATCCTACATCTTGTTTAATCACATATATTAAGCTTTTTCGATTAACAATAAAACAGATTTATTTATAAAACATAAAGTTTTGTGGATAAAATAAAAATCTTTAAATACAATCTCTACCAAAATATCTGAACTACGATGATGTATTTCTGTATAAAAGAAATGAAATCTGAAACCAGCCTTAAAATACAACAGTATTAAGTTCTTAATCTTAAACTCACCTATTTAAAAACTCCATAGTTTTCAAATACCCAGAAAAGGCAAACTTGGGGGTTGGAGGGTTACTAATATGCACTCAAAGTTCCCCAGATGGGTATAATAAGTGAAAATGTATTACATGTAGAACATATTTTATTATACAATTTGAAAAAAATATACATATAGTGCTTTAAAATGCTACATAAATTCAAATTAACAGTTATTCTTAGGAGAAAGATAAAATCTTTATTTATGGATGATTAAACCAAATTTAGTGACTATCATAGCTGAGTAAACATCTTCCTGTTTTTATGAGAACATTCCAACCAAATCACACAACATAAACCCAGCAATCTCTAAATATATTTTAACAATTCAAGAACATTCACTACCTCAGAGTTCTTCTAATTAAAACAAAAGTAGGTTGAACTGGGTTTTAGGGATATGTTTACATAATCATGTCTAATAATCAGTGGGTATTTTATATATAACATTTTTCCTTCATATTACTGAATAAATAATAATCACCTAGATAGCAACACTTCCTCCAAGAATCACTTACTCATTAAAACTGTAACGTCTCACCATCCTCTAAGAATGCAAATAGCAGTTACTGGTAAATATGACAATGACTAAACAACTTAAAAAATACAGACAAATTATTGCTTATATTGTAATAATGTACAAAGGTAGTAGATGGTAAGGTTACAATAATACTTTCAGTTCCACACAAAGAAGAGAAAGGACAAAGTGAGAAGGCAGAAAAGAAAATTAGAGAAAAAAGAGAAGCAGAAAAGGAAGAAGAAAGAGAAGGAAAGGAGAAAGTAACTGGAAAGAAGGTCCAAACTCAGGCAGATGAGAAAGGAGTAACGTGGGGGAGGAATTCTAGGGACACTCCTTGACTCCGCCTAGTGGTCAACAAGACACAGCACTGCAGGCTCCCCAGGTGGCCCACAGTATTTGTGGAACTGAACAAGCGTAGTGTGAAGAAGCTGCTGTAGTAGTATCTGAGAAGGGACTCAACAGGACAAGGAACTCAAGAACCAAGGCATAGGTTCAGGTGAGCATTTCTCAGGCAGTTAGCTGTTGCTCAGAGCCTGTGTATAGCTGTGTATACACTATAGAAAAGATCAAAGAGTCAGGAAAGCTCATAAATTAACACCTGTGTAAGACACCTAGGCTAAAGAAGACAGTAATTAAGTAATGAGCTTATCACAGTAGGTTCTCCTTTCATTCTTTTCTTTCCCCTCCACAATAATATAAGTGGACAAACAGGAAATCACACAGCGCATTTTATATATATATACACACACACACACACACACACATATATATATATATATATATATATATATTTCACATGATGTTCTTTAAAAAAAGAAATCAACAAAGAAACAAAACTGAATTTAAATCAAGTGATGCTTCCTGTGTAAACTACATACAGTACACAAAATTCGCCCTCTGCTATAGTCTTTTTGTATAATTATACATTAAAAAGATGTAGTTTAAGATACTGCCTTCAATTTTATAGCTTTCACAGGCTTAAACTAGATCCAAAAAAAGTCTGATTTCTGTTACACATGCTAACAACTCAAAAATATAATAATAATAAAGAGGAAGGCTACAGGTATTTTTTTAAAAAAAGCTAGTTCAACACTTGAATGAAATTTCTATAAATTACTAAAAGAAAAGGGCACCTACAAACTCAATAATGAATAAAATAACTACATTCAAAGCAAGTGTATCACTTAAGTCAAACTTCAACACAGTAAAAAACACATGAAAACATCAGTGGCTTTTATTAATAAAATATAAATTCTTCATCTAAAGCAATAAGTTAAACATGTTAAGTGGCAAGATACATAAATCTGCCTCATATAAATATCAAACAACTACAAAAAATCATATTCTTAGTGAAGAATCTACACATTACTCAGTCATCTTCCTCACGCAGCTCCATTTGTTACCGAGCTCTCTGCTCCCTCTCTGGGGTTCATTAGGGTGTTGCAGGGCCTCGTTACTGCCTGTCCCCGCCCCGCCCCTTAATTGCCCTCCAGGCACCATCCTTGTAATCACTGAAATGTGCTCAGCTCAGCCAGGTGCTCCTTGGGGCATCTCACAGATCTCCACGGTTTAGGAATCAAAGTACACAATCACGATATCCAGGTTCATGATGCCAGAGGGGACAGGACTAATATTGTTTGCATTATTAAAATCTGTGTTCCTTGATCCTTTCGTAAACTTACAGTGTATGGTCTCAGGGTGGGGTCAAATATCCTTTGTCCACTAAGGTGCTAGAGAATAATTCTTGTGTATGTACAAATATATGTATGGAAATGAGCACTAACATACATCCCCAAAATGAACTGTATGTCAAAAAAAAAAATCCCTCACATTAATATAAAATTTCAGTATGGACAGAAAAATAAATCAGTTATTTTTATGTAATGTAACCTACCTGAAGTCAGGTTTGATTCACAGACTCGTATGATATTCTAACTATCCCTTAACAAATGCATGAGTGAAACTTCTAATTAGCCAAAATTGTGGTCCATTTCTACATCTGCTTCTATTACAATGATAAACATACAGTAGCAGCAATTAAAAATATAAAAATAATTTGTCTTTCAGAAAGATAAAATTTATACAAATTCCAGAATTTTCTCAGAAACTTCACATTAGTTTATAATTTATATAGCTAAGTAAAATGCTTATAATACTAGATTGAGCAGTTGTAGCCAGAATATAAATTGGCAATTGATTTAAAAAGGGTCTAAAATTGCAGTCTTACAATATCACACAAAACTTCAAAGTGTTTGATTCACTCAATACCTTCAGGACATAAATATCACATCAGCTATATAAATGAACCCATAAATGCACATATAAGCATGTGCGTGCCCATGCACACACACACCTCAAATAAAAACAAATATCAAAGAGAGAAGACAAATTACATAGCAGTCCTGGGGAGGAGAAGGAGAAGTCTACTCTTTCAAAATTTTCTGTTGCATCTGAAACCTCCACAAAAACAGTAAATTTGGAATCATTAAGATACCACACAGTTATATTTATGGATGAAGACAAAAAGTCAATAGTGATATTTATCTCAATGTTACATGCACAAGTTACTTCTATAGTCAGACACATGTCCAACTGCAGTGCAAACTTTAAATATTTCATAAACCGATAAAATTTTTTCTGAATAGCAAGTTTGAATATATATAATTTTAACATAAATTCTAAAATAGATGACAGACCCAGATTATTAAAAATCACATATGTGTATGTGCACGTGTTGCATTTGAATTCTTAATGCCAGTAAACTGAACCACTACAAGTGATAAAAGCCTCAAAATGCTTCAACTTAAAAGTTAAAATAAATAAAATGACTGAATTTACAAATGAAAAAGATTTTTAAAATAAAATTTTTATATAACTTAATAATTATTAGTCTTCCCCCCACAGTGAAGAATTTTTCAATTAGCAACAATCATGCTTTGAGTAAATCTCCTTGGCTATGACACTGCCATTGCAAAAAGCTCAGATTTTTTTTTTTTTTTTTTGTACTGGGGATCGAACTCATGACCATGCACTTGTCAGGCAGGCACCTGTACCGCTGAGCTAAACCCCCGGCCCAAAGCTCAGAATTTTTTAAAGTAAATAATTTGGAATGAAACAATAATTTCATTACTATATTGATCAAACAGAGAAAAGTGAAAATAACTCTTTTCAGTCATTTTTAAAATTTGTTCTTTAAAAAAATAACGAAGCTAGATGACTAAGCATATGAAATAAGAAAAATGTATAGGGCAACTCATTTATAGTAATTCAACCTTCATCTTCTGATTTAGTTACTGTAAAAAATCGATTATAAGTGCAATTTGGTAGAGAACTGTAGCCATCTACTGGAAATGAACAGTTAAAGCAAATGTTAAATATCCTATTTCTTACTAAGAAACCAGTGCTTAGTATTAGTGTACCAGAAAAATAAACAAATACAGATTTTAAGATGAAGTTTATTATATCAGCTTCACAATCTCATACCCATAAAGATATATAATTCAGTAGCTTAATATTATTTTTAACGCAAGTTTTTTATTTATGGTTTCCTACCACTAAGAGATTTAGACAATTACTGTACTTTTCCCACACCTTTTGCTTTTTAAATCATGTAGCTATACAAATTTCAAAACTGAAATTAGAAGTTTTAAAGTAAATATTCAGCAAGTATCTCAGATTGGCACTGAAAGGATCTTCACAGAAATTAAACAAAAAACTTAAAAATGAGGGAGGAAAAAATGGCTGGCCAAACTATAGCCTTTATTTTTGTTAAAAAAAAAGATTCGAAATAATAATTCTATTTAAATACTAGAGTCATTCCCATATTTACTGGAATGAACAGCTTATTAGCATGATCAAAGTA
>RJWM01009692.1:0-40000 GCA_004363535.1 Dasyprocta punctata | reverse complement strand
TCACTTAAACTTTTGACCCAAATTTCTTTAACTGACCACTAGATGGATTAAAACAAGCAACAGTCTACACTCTAAAATCCTATTTTTAAAATAAATTTTAGTGAATACTAAAACTTCTTTAATATTTAAATACAATCCAATTTTTCAGACTAATGCAAATTTATGTTGTGAAGCACTTGACAATCAACGTAACTGGCCACAATCTAAAACTTCATACTTATCTGCCAATATTAAAATGATAATTACCAGATATGCTAAAACCGTAGCACTATTTTCAACTACTTTATATATAGTAGCACTTGAAGAATAGATCAGAGAAAGGATCTTACATTTAACCAGATTTTATAAGAACATTTGAGCTCCCCATGAGCCACATGTAAAGCTGATGGCATAATTATGATGCAAATTAATCTTTGATAGGTCCTTCAAAACAACCACGTTTTGGTCCAACTCAATATATTCCAATAACACCTGAGCAGTAAATAATACTTTTAAAAACTGAATAAGAATTACAAACAAAAAATAACTTTCTGAAAAACTCACGTATCTAGAAAGTAGGATTAAATTGTGCTCACAACATAGTACTCAAAACTTAAACAAAGACTTTGGCATAATGCTAGGCTAATGGCAGCAATGAGAGTGTGGATCTCAAGTGATGAACAAAAGCAAATCACAGGGATAGAAGAACACTGCAAAAACATGGAAGACAAAAGTGACAAAAATAATAAAAGTAACTCAGAACTGAGAAGCAGGAGAATAAGTGCACTACTAAGCAATACATGCTTTTGAATATTAATGGTTTCCTGTTCCAACTTACATTTACCATCCATATAATTCACATACGGAAACACAATATCATCCATCTTCAACATATCAGTTATAAATGGACATCAGTAGCATGGCCACATAATTTTGTAGGTCCTTTTCAATACTGCTTGGAACTACATTGCATTAAGCTATATGGAAAAGTGATCAACCTGTCTTATAATAAGTATCCAAAATCAACAGTATCCCTAGTTAAAATTACAAATAGTGAAATTCTTTTAAAATAATTCCTCCTGACCAATTCCCATGACCCCTGACTCTAAAGTTATAATTTATTTCTCAATCCCCTCTTCACCATGCAAAAAACAGAAGAAATTGGGGAGAGAGAGAGACAAAGAGGAACGAGGGAAGGAAGGAAGGAAGGAAGGAAGGAAGGAAGGAAGGAAGGAAGGAAGGAAGGAAGGAAGGAAGGAAGGAAGGACAACGCAGAGCAAAAGGCCAGGATGCAACACATAAGCATGGCACAGCTGTGCTACCTGATCCCTGTCCAACTATCCCTGAACTATCCAGCTGACTTTACCATTAATCTTGTGCAATGCTGACTTCCTTGCACCTCCTAAGGACACCAGTCTCCACTGTGGTTCCTGCCACAACTCCTGCCTGGAATGAGCCACCCTTCCTTATCTGCCCAGCTCCCACTCACCTTCACATAGAATGCGATTTGCACCAGTAACATTTTCTGAATCAGTCAGACAGACTTGGGCATTTTGTGATCTGAGCTTTCTCTAATTAAGGCAGGTTTTCTCTTGATCTTTTTATCATACTAACATAGCACTGACATATGTCAAATTTCAATAGATATTTATGTAACATACACCTTGCTCCATCTAGTCACATACACCTCAGAAATTTTTTGCAGTTTTATTAATAACAGATTGTGCCATTCCATTCCTCTCAACTTTTACTTTTATGTTCTTTTCCTGTTAAAAATGTCCAAATTGCCTTGTAAACACTCCTTCACCTTTAAAACTCAAATCCAGCAGAGCCAGAGACTTTCCCACACACTTCCCTCTCCACTGCCTTTTCTCCTATAGTGGATCCTACACCATAAATTGTTCTCCTCAGGTCTCTCGGTTTCAGGGAACTGCATAACTACAGTGTGCACAGACCACCCTGACAATGTTCCTGCACAAAGAAGACACTCGAAAACATTTGCTCAATAAGAAATGAATGAGAAAATTATAAATGAATGATTACACTTCCCTTCTATCTGCATTATCTATACCTCCTCTCACAGCTCTTAAGCATTTCTAATGGTCCAGTAGTTGGTCAAATCAAACAGCAACAGTCTTCAAAAAATAAAGGATTTTAAGAAACAGATAAAAAAGAAGGAGGAGGCAGAGAACAAGTTAATGGGTGGAAAAAAGGACAAGATGAAGGAAGCCAGAAAGTGTAAACACTCTATACCCTGTTGTGGAGATCTGGAGTGCTAAAGAATCCCGAGACCTCATGATAGGATTTTAAAAATCACTACAGAACAATAGCTTTAAGTTACTGGGACACAACTGTTTCACAGGGAAAGATAGAGGCCAATGTTTTCAACTATAACATCAAGAAATTATAATGTTCACTTAACTTCTATCTTGCTATGGGCTGATCATACTTGCTGGCCTCAGAGTAAACCTAGGATACCCACCACCCACACTCTTCCATGGCAAAAATTTAAGAAAAGTATTACCACAAAGAAGGTAAACAGGATATTGAGATGACAAAAAAGCACCCCTTTCAGCTTTAAGACAAGCTTCCATTTCTCTTCCACTGTCCTAATTTTACCCCCACTGTCTCCTAGATTGACAAAACCATTCATTGGAAAATACACTAGAATCATAGCTGAGAAATAAAACTTATTTGATTTAATAACCAAGATATCTCTTAAATTTTAAAATTATGAACAAATTTGGACATTAAAATGTTTTTAGATGTTAATGATTTAAATGATATTTCAAGGATTTTAACATCGGAATACATGATTAATGTTAATTTTGTATTCTTAAGTGTCTCTTCTGAGAGTAATCATTACACCACATTTTAAAAAACTTCAAAATAGAGACAAAATATATCATTAAATTAAAAGCAATAAAACAGTATTTGGATAAAATTAATATGCAATACTTCTCTTATAATAAAAAACATTTTAATGTTAATTTAAATGTTGCTTACAAATCTTAAGAGATGCTGCACTTTACACTGTTATAAGCATAATTCATACCACAGCATAAAACAAATTTTTTGTATCTATATATCTTTAACAAAAACAATTAGCTGAACCAAATACTTATTTTATTTGGATACATCTGTAGATGTGATGGGTGTAATTAATTGTTCAGCTAAAAATGCAATTCCATGGTGCTTTTAATGATTTAGGTATACACAGCTTTAGTTCTCAGAGAAGACTAAAAATAGTGATTTTAATTTATTCCTGCTGCCTACAATTACCCACAACCATGTATTTTTAAATATTTCCAGCCTATAAAAATTACTAATTTTTGCCACTTGTGTTTATCTGCATTTAGACTTTGATTTGGATAAATTAAGCTCTCAAGTGTTTCTTGCTTTATGAAACTCTGCATGTTGTACACTTCAACACAAATAAATGACTTGTACCATTAGAGGTTTAAATAATGTAATGTATTTCATGCTCAGCCTGAAGCTGGATTCCAATGAAGTTGCTAATGCACGTAATGATTAAGTGTAACTCAAATACTAACTGTGTTGTTGAAAACATGACAGGCAATAATTTGGTCTATTATATTCTGCCATTTAATTGCCTAGTACAGACATTCTCTGACACGTTATGAAGCAATGATTTACAATTATTCAAGCTGCAAAGGTCAGAAAGTGACATTATAATCATCTACATAGAGATCCCTTCTAATGCACAAAAACTAGGTAATGCCACACACACACAAAAAAGAGTTTTACTGCATTAGTAACTTTCTATTTGAGGTTTCTCAAACAAACTAGGAATAAACAGTTCTTAAGCACATTAATACACAACTTTAAAATATCTGGAATCTTATCATGAACCAAAAGGTGACAGATTTAGGAAATGCCTTTATTATCTCCTGATTAGGTAAATCCTATTTATAGTCAACTATTTAATTCCATACATATGAAACAAGACTAGACACATGAGTAAACAACATGACCCCCAAATCATGTATACTGACGTGTATGCTGCTGAATACGGGAATACAAAACTTAGGTTTCATTTCCCAGCTTTATGAAAACCATAGGCCTATTATCACTTTTTTAATAATTCTCTCAAAATACATAGCACTGCAAAATAAAAACAACTTAAATTTGCTCAGCATTATACCTCTTATGCTACTGAAAACATAATACAATCTTTACCCTTTTAGGCACTTTTTTCTATCATACAAAAATGTTCAATTTGCAACCCACTCAAATAAGTGCAATAATTAACAACACATGAAAGAAAATGGAGAATAAGAGCAAAATCACTTAAAGCAATATTTCTAAGTAAGTAGGAAGAATAAAACAGAAAGAGATAGGTTGACTAGTAGAATATGAAGGCAAGATTTTGTGCAAGCAACTTTTTAAAAGAACATAAATTTGAGCAATAAGAAAATAAAAGTGGCTATGGGAGGAAATAGGTAAGTTACATTTACTTCATACTACAGAAAAAATACAAATTAAACTAAGTCAGTAGTAATAAAAAATATGACAAAAGCATACAAAGAAAAAAGGATAGTTACAAGAGGGAAAATAGCAGTAATCCATCATTACTAGTTGCATAATTTAAGCACATCACTAAAAGAATATGTTGAATTTCAAGGTTCCCATCTCTAAGTGAGGAGAACAAACCAGCCTGAGCTAACCATTCTTACAAAGTTATTGAGATCAACAAATTAGATGCATGCCAACCAAACCACAAATACTGTATAAATACTAGAGTATAATATATACTATTACATATAGTATACACGTATAGTGCATATAATATATATAGTACATATAGTATATACATATAATACATATAGTACAGATAATATATACTATTACATATAACCAGAGAGAATTAAAATACATTTAAAAGAATTGCCAAACCAAGGCATAGAAAATGACTTTTTCAGGTTATTGAGATGTTCAAGTTCTTGACTACTGAAAAAATAAAGGTAAGGCCCATGAATGTAATAAAAACATGTTTGACTTATTTCTAATCATGAAATTATTCATTTCTGCATAGGGATGCTTTCCATTATTTTTCTTCCTGCTAATCCCCATCAGACATAAATTTTCATGTTAGCTATTCATTAAATGAGTAAATACAAGTATCTCTATATTCTAGGAAATTCCTCTCTTGAGGATACTTAGTGCAAAAAACATTTACTAATAAACTATAGTACTCAAAAATCCATTTCTCCTAAAAGCAGACATAAAATGACTCTTGCATGTTGTTTATCTATCACATGTACTTAAAACATGAAGCACAAAGCAGTGAATTTTTAAAATTTTTACCATGATCTGGGCAAGTAAATGTTGCTGAGGTAGAAGTCGAATCCTGATTTCTAAATCCTAATTAAATAGCAGGAACTAAACTTTTAACACATTTAGCTTCTTATGCCAAATTAACTTAAATCCATGATACAATGTGACTGAGACTACCATTGGAAGGAAGGGAAAGATCATCTTAAAATTGATAGATTGAAAGAAAATCAATGTAGCTCCACAAAACTTATACAAAAGGCAGCCTTTGTTAAGGGAGTCATTACTACAAAACCTTAAAACTGGAATCCTCATGAAAAACACAAAATACATTAGTCGATGAGCATCAATAATCTCGTTAAGATATGAAAGAGGTCAACTACAAATAATCTGAAACATTATTACTTATCCGATTCAACAAAACATATTATTTGTTGTTTCCATCAATTACACTATTATTTTCTTCAAGAAAACCACAAGGTTACTAAGAGAAAAAAAAGAGTATTGTAGGTAATAATTTCACTTCTAAAATGTGCCCTGCCCTAATATTTTTAAATAGTATCCAATCAGGACTACTTGAGAAGTAACATCTTACAACTCAAATAAGGAACAGATCATTAATAAACTTTTAAAAGACTGAGGATAATATATTAACTACTGGAGAAAAGAAAACATAGTATAGGACCTTCTGTTTGTGACACAGTTATAGAGTTAATGTCCCTGAAAGATCACTTCACTTTTTAAATTATGATTTTGTAAAATGTAAAATTTATAGCAATTAAAGCTAATGAAGAAATGCAGCATGAGCTGCTTATATTCGAGAACTAATAGGTCCACTGAGCATTTCTAAGATTATTTAGCCATCAATGGTAATGAATTGATATTGTCAATGATGTTAATGTACCAATGCTCTTTCATACTACTACTCTGATAGCCAATCTCTACTTTTGTTTTGTGTTCCCCTTTAATTATTGAATTACACACTACACTATCCCTATGAAACACATGAAATATAGAACCTATGACAATTTTTGACACTACGCTTCATTCTTGTTCAGTTTCAACCACACAGATCAGTAAGGATTCTGTAGTTTACTACAATACTTCAACATGTTTAGCTTCCCTGTGAAAATATCATCCCAGTTAAAATCATTGCCATGTAAATTACAAATTAAATTTCATTTAAAGACAGAAAAAATTATCATTTAGTAGTCACATGAAATTCAATGGCTACCATAATTTAAAATATACAATACTGGGATTTAGAATGTTGGTTCTGTACACACACACACACACACACACACACATCCTTATAACTGCATTATGAAGCTCGATATATACATATTTACTTATAACTCCGTATCTTGATAATCAAGCATATACACTACCAGTGTAACACTTCAGTTCTACTTAAGGAGCAATTAGTTAAGCAAACGGTATATTGTTCAAATTAAATAATCAAAGCCAATCAATTATGAATTGCTTCTGCTAAAATACTTCAAAAATTATTCTCTGAAAAAGTTTCCTTTTCTCTTTCCAGGGTCTTAGTAACCCTAATTTAAAAAAAAAAAAAGGTTGCAATTAGATTCCAAATAACAGAGCATACAAAAATCATATTATTTATTTCTCAGAAATGGGAAAGAAACTGCTTACTGTCACATAATAGCAAACTTTCACTGGAGGCAGGGCTACTCTCTCCTATAACTCATATGGTAAAAACAATAAATGAGATATCTTTTAAGTTTCCAAGTCCTACAGCAATGAAAATGAACCATTTGGCACTTGACCCGTGTAGCTAAAATCAGTAGTAACAAAACTCATTCTCCCACTGATCTTCAGGGGGCTTTAGGGCAATAGTTCATCTTCATTTACTTTAGCTGCAAGTCACTGAACCATCAATTCTGCCAATGAATAAATCACAGATTATGCTTAATAAAATTGCTAGCAAAGTTATTTGTAAAAATTACCTTAAGGGTCAAAAAATGCAACTGTATCCTGGGGTAAAATACTGCTCAACAAAAAGCAGAACCTGTTTCTGATTAAAAAGGTATTTACACAATAGAATCTTAAGAAACTTCCACTAAAGAAAAAAAGAAATAATATGAATATTGCATAATTTAAATGAATGCGTTGCATTCTGTGAATCAGCCATAAGAACCCCAAATCTCTTAGATTTCACAAAGAGTGTTTTTTATACAACGTACTTATTAATTTCTCTAACATAATAACATTAAAATATATTTTTAATCAGAAGTAGAATATTAAAATCCACCTCTGAATGTCCTATGATATACCATATATGTCACAGCATTTTAAAACCTTTTAAACATTTCTGCTAAATTAATTAGTTTTACATTAAGGCATCTCTAGTGCTTTTTATTAAATGTAACACATTTGAATGACAATTAAACATTGTGAATGATTCTGCAAAGAAAAAAGCCATTAACTAAAAAAGGAAACTAGTTTTGAAATAAAGTTACATAAAAATACATTATACACTTTTTTCAGTCATCTCTCAAATAATCCATAATCAGCCATCTGAAATTATATCTTTTGTTGTTTTCCTTATAGAATATGTTCACAGATCAAAAGAACTAGTAATGTATTTAAAATTAAAATAGTATAGCAAAAGGAAAAAACATACATATACACTCCTAAAGCTATATTATGTATTTTTTATGTCTTTAAATGGAATTTATAGTTCTCTCTGGCAATGTGAATGAACATCCTATAATTTAGCCAATTTACAGATTACAGGTTCAAATTGACCTTGTAGCCCATAAAATTGCTCATCTTCAGTACAGGATTAGAAGTGGGAGAAGAATGTCATAACTGTACTTAAGGAATTTACCATAACAATGGAAAGGAGGATACGCATGCATAATTTTAGCCACTTTTACTCATATCAGTTTAGAATTCTGAAACAATGGATATCTTGTACTGGCTTCCTGGTTCACACAGTAGAGCTGACTTCAATTTACTCACCCACAGACATGACACTTGTATTCCCTCATTCCAAGGTGCCTTTTCACATGGTTTCTGGCATCTCCAAGCTGAGCTGTTGCAAAATGGCATATCTTGCACTTGAATGGTTTTGATCCTGAATAAAATTAATATAGAATATGATTTGGATTTTAGTAATACCTTACTGATAGTTAAAAAAGAGGGCTACATCTTAAATCTTACCTTTAATCTAATTAAGAATTTCTGTCCCCAGAATGGAAGAGTTGCATTCAGTTACGACCTGAATATACCTGATTCCATAATTATTCTATGTAGAGGGCTTTAATGTTTTACTAAGTCTTAACTTTCAATAACATTTTTAAGATTTAAAGTCGAAAGTGATACAGTTGAGCAGCATCAAGCAGCTGAAACACGCTAAATAATTTTAAATAGAATTCTTAGGAGTCACAAAAATGTTTCTTAACAGCACTCAATATTTAAAATGGAACATTTTAAAAGCATAAATGCGTATACAATACTGGGTATCTTTAAAAGTACCATCACTGAGTACATTTCCTCATATTCCTCCAGTTTTGAACATACTCACAATAATCATGCATTTCAGGTATTTTTTCTGCCATTTATCTCAAATGATTCAATATACTAGTATCTTAATAACATATAGTGTATGACTATAGTGAATAAATTGTGCTTTAATAGTCATTTTATAGTAAAAAAATCTGTTATGATTCAGCAAATCAAAAGTATTAACACTTTATTATCAACTTCATGAACAAATATTTCAACACAAAAGGTAATAAAATATTTTCATAATTTTATAAATAAGATCAAACCACTCAAAAATGATAAGACAATTTCAAAGTCAACAAAATTAGAAATAGTTAAGATTGCAACAGCAACATTAATATTTAATCAGTACCAACAATAATGCCAAACAACTATTTTAAAGTAGAAAAAAATACACATATATGCACACACAGAGACCATTTTGCAATTTCTTAACCACTACATCTTCAAATACATAAACGAATATCATGACACAGTTTAAAATCAGTACAATGTTTCCAGATTTTCATATCATGTTTAGTACCTATTTGGTGAAAGAACCTCTTCTAATATAGTTACACAGAATATGAAATATGTGAACTTCAACAAATACACAAAAAGAGCTCAAGTAAAAAATTGCAATAAATTATATGAGATCAATGAACCTTTGTGCAGTGCCCTTGGAAAAAAATATCCTCCAAGAATACTTAGTTGAAACTGAAGCACTCAGTAAAAAATTTTAGTCTTAAATTTCAATTTAATTCCCAAAAGTTGACAAAAAAGTGAAGTATTTAATTTTAATCTTCCAACAGAAATAAAAAAGTCAACAGTACTGAGCACGGGCAGAGAAGGTTGAATATTTCACAGTTCAATGACAATGAAGCCAAATCTCTTAATACTTCCATTTCTACAGTTAGAAATAGATGTAAAATATATTTAGCACCTGAATGGTTATATCTAGTCAAGTTTATATGCTTAAATGTCAAAAGCAGGTTGAGATTGCAGCTTACAGCAATCACATTCTATGAATCATATCAGAGGCTACAGTTTATTTAAATGATTCTGATAAAACTAAGCCTATCACTACTTCAAAACACTACATGGAGACAGAATTCTACAATGTTTGGAAAGATAAGAGTGAGAAGAACCAATTTACCTTACTTTAAATTAAAATCCTTTAAAGTTAGTGGGGTAAATAAGACTTTATTAAGAATATCACACTCAAAAAAAAATGATAAAGTTTCCTCAATATCAACATGACAATTTGGGGCAATGAATATAAAATGTCCCCTAGGTTTGAGTTTCGGCTGCACTCACACAACACCTGCAACTGTGACTTGTTCCCTCACAAGTGGCCAAGGCCACATGGGGCCAGCTGTGGGGTCCTGTGCGGTCACACTTGGCTGTGCCTAGCTCTTTTGTGAGGCATTCAGCCCTGCCGGTCTCAATGATTACTGCTGGAGTGTGTGGAGTCACTGAGGCCTTAACTGTCTTATATTCCAAGCAGGCTGTGTTAACATTTCCTTTCTGTGCCATAAAAATTGATATACTAGCTGAGGTAATAGCTCTCTGTATAAGATAAAGAAAACCTAACCCTTTCTGTGTCCTAACTGACAATGTTTCCGTTTTCAAAACTAGCCCACTCATAATGCTTACAAGGCAAAATTTGTAAAAGCATGTATTTCTAAATTTGTCTTTATCTCAGGTTACTACAAGCTTCTAATATTATCTTAAATAGTTCCATTCCTTGGAACAGCATTATACTCAGGAAACTTCTTGTTGCTTTAACTCTGTGAGGTTTTTCAAAGGTAAAACTTAAGGGGCTCTCTAGCTTTCAGGTGCCTTACCACTTTACAGAAGAATTCCAAAGATTTGAAAAATGCATTCAGCACTCAGCCCTACAAGACATTCCTCAGCTGCTCTTTCAATAGTCCAGCATAGACAGATGTGACACTAACATTCAGAAAGAGAAAAGGAAAGGGAAAGGGAAAGAGAAAGGGACAGGGCCAGGGAAAGGGAAGGAAATCTAAGCTAAACTGAGCTTTCCATCTTAAAGAGGAAAGAAGTAATGAAGTAACACATATATCACGTAATGATTCCCAAATACAGCCTTAACCCTATGACACTCCCTTAAACATGTTAACACTTCATTCGCTCATTCATTCATCTGCTCATGTACACACTCATTCAACAAATTACACTGAGAGCCAACTATGTGTGGGGCACCTAGAGAAGTAGTGAAGGTGAAGGAAATAGAGCCTTGTGATCAAAGCCTACAAATGCACTCTTCAGTGATCCATCTGAGTAATAAACACTGCCAGCCCTAGTTTTAAAGTTTTTGGTGAAGTCACCTCCTATCTTCCTATATGTGAACATGTATGTGTCAATGGCAGAAGTGACCAGAGTACTCTGAACATAAACAGAATGACTTTAGACCATGCTGCAGCGTAACAGTATCTTTCATGTCATGTAAAATAAGAGCTTTTAACAGAATAATGCAATAGACAAAATAAGCAGCTTTGTCAGTCTTACTACTAACATGAGAGAAAAGCCTTCTGGCTGGTCATGCTGACTGCTTCTCATCAGCAAACATAAGGGGGAAACTTTGGGATTCAAAATTCATTTATTTCTTATAATGTGCTTTTATCACACAAAGGATGGGAAAGAAAAGCTTATATACAACATGTAGTAAATCACAAAATATGAAAATAGGGACTGGAAGAGTAAGCTCTATTCCAGTTAACCATTAATAATGGTCCCTTCAGTACTATTTCAAAAGTCATGTATCAGAAAAGCAATTCATTTTAAGATGCTCCGAGAAAACAGAGAAAGAGGGAACTAAAAAATAAATAAATAAATAAAAATAAAAACAACTAGATTCAAATCTGGAAACCAACTTCCCCAAAAACTGACTTTCAAAATTGAAATGACAGACTGGCACTACATACTCAGGAAGGGTATTCTTTGTGGTGATTCAAAGTACAATAAAAATGTACTAGCTGATAAGAGGAACACAAGATGTTAAAAAAAAAAGTATGCTAACTTTTACTAAATGTTACAATCAATGATGTAACTTATATAAGTAGGGTTACTTTGTCACATATTGATAGTTACCTCACTTTCACATCCACATTAACTTGATTTTAAATGCAATTAATACATATAGTCAAGGAAGACTAATGGACTACATTCTGCACTTAACCTAGTGGACATTTTCAAATGGCACAAGTGACCAGTGCAAACCTATTTTGCATTGTAAACGACTAAATAAATCTTAATGGATTAAGAATGATCAGCTATCAACACACAAGGGAAATTAAGTGCTGAAATGCTTACATTGATTATTTTAAATTATTAGCCTTACTCTGTTCTTGAATTTGTATGCTTTTAGTGAGCTTTAACACATTTACAAGACTTATTGACTATAATTACAAGAGAATTCAAGTAATGGACACATCAATTATAGGCAACATGTCTTGACCAGACAGTTGCATAAAGAATTCTAAAAAGAGCTCCATTAGCATCTTCCTCTTAGTTCTATTCAGCTTTATCTGCCTTAAGAGGGCATATTAAGAAAATACATATTTTCTGTGCATGTGAACAAGCTTAATTTCTAAAACTGCATCATTTCAGAAACTGACTGCAACAAGATACTAACAGAAGTATTAATAAAGCAAACAAATAAGTATTTAAACTTACTCTAAAATACAGATCTATCTGTATCAAACAGTTGAAGTTGAAATCACAAGTATAATGTTTATATTTACCTAAATTAATCTTATGTAGGTTGATCTGTTACTTTCTTCAATAGAAAACTTTTATCTATCTTTAATCACGCTATACTAGCAATAATGCTCCATACTTTCTTATCTCTCTCCTTGCAACCATGCACTAAGTTTCAAAAACTGCAAGAATTTAAAGTATAGTTTTAATAATAAGCCATTATTTAAAAGTACAGTAAAATAAACCTTACAGTTTTAATGAAAATATGTTCATTGAAATGTGAATTTATTATTCAAATCCACTCATAAATTCAACCATGGAGACAGAACTTGTCTAAGCAGAGCACAATGATTTAGAAAAGCTGTCTATTTAAAATAAAGAATGTATGGCAGGTTTATAGAAACAGTGCCTTGAATTTTTACATAAATTTAGAACAGTAGCTTATGCATTTTCCACCAAAATTTTTTAATTTCTTCCTAAAATTAAACATTAACATAGAACACTAAATGTGACAGAGTACAGAAACTAAATCAAGTGCTAACTCTATAAAAACCAAATTCCTACTACACACTAACTGAAAACTGCTGACTAAATTTGATCCTTGAAGCTAGTATCTTGTTGCCTAATTATACAGATGGATATAAAGTATCTGACAATGAATATTTTTAAGTTCCTAAAATTGTAAGAAATTGTTTACTAAAAGACAAAAACTATTTAATATGTCCTCTGAAATCACAAAGTATCACTTAAGGTATACTTTGGAAAACCAAATAATTAGGACTTAACACAACTGAAAAACTGTGAAAGACAAGTGTTTAACACCAGCATCAGAGGAGTGATGAGGCTTTTTGACAAAAGAAACTTGTCAACTAACCTGCCTTTGAATCACTAAGACTTAATTACCCTCGAAATGTTAAGTGCCAGCAATAAGTTATTACAGATGTAGAGCACCACACAGCAGTGAAATTTGAACTAGGTGGATGGCCAACAAGCAATCGCAGGTGGAGCTCCATATCTGGATAGGAACAAATGTTCTAACTTTCTTATTACTTGCATTTTATAGGCAAACAGGCTTGTCGCAAAGTTTACATACCTGTATGTGTGCGAATGTGAGCCAGAAAGGCCATTGAATTGCTACTTCGACACATCTTCCCACAGTACTTGCAAACATTGCCCTGGTTTTCCTCTCTCTCGCGGTTGATTTGCTCGGTGTCTTCCATTATATACTTATTCACCTCTCGCAACAATTCTTCATGCTGTCCTTTAATATGTAGAAATAAATTCTGTTCAGAATCAAAGGGCTCTGTACACTTGACACATTTAAAGGTGGCCCCTCCCTCTGGAAGTTCTTCTACACTGGCCTGTTCATTTCTCATATGACCAGCACTAGCCAAATGCTGGTGAAGGTTGCTTTCTGTATAGAATGACTTCCCACAGAGTAAACAATGAAAATGTTTCTCTTTTGTAGGGTGCTTCATGGCTATGTGGACATTCAGTCCACTCAGTCCATCTGCTAAGAAGCCACAATCATCACAACGGATTCGTGTGGACTCGCTAAAGGAACTACCTTCAGCTTTCTTCTTTTTCAAAGCTTGAGCACAGTCTTTTAAGGGCAGCTCACTAATTCTCACCCCCACTCCCAGTAGACCCTCTTCCGGTTGGTCTATCAATTCACTATCTTCAGCATTCTTTATTCTAATTATAGAAGAATCAAACCGACCAAAACTGTACAGGGTTTGCCCTTTATCATTAATACTGATTATAGTTTCGTAAACATCATCACGCTCAACAGTGCTTTCAGAAACTGGGCCATCCTCTTCCAAAATAAACTCAGTTTCATGCTGTGAATTCATCAGAATTTCCTTGTTCTCCAGGGCAGGATTTGCTGGCACATCCTTCAAATCTTCTGAACTGTGTGTACATTCAGCTTTGTTCTGATCAGTGCCATCCAGGTTTAGTTGCTCTCTTGGTGTTCTTATCACCATAGAGGTAGTACCTTCAGCAGACTGCCCTCCACTGAGGACTCCAGGACAAAGGTGTTTGTCAAGGACTTTACCTCTGCTACTGTCTGCATTTTCTCCATTGATTTCACAATGTGCACCTGAAGCAGTTATGTCATTCAACATATGTTTTTTCTTTTCTGTTTCACAATTCAAATCTGAGTTTCCTGAATTTTCATTTTGAAATCCACTTGAGGAACCAAAACTAGAGGAAACATTAACAGATACCATCTCAGGTTTAATGCCTTTCTCCTTGACAAGGGGCTGTTGGAAGGTCTCACAAAAGGAATGGTTTTCATTGAGATTAGATTCTTCCTCAGTTTCAATTTCTACAGAATTAGGAGGGCAGAGTACTTTAGACATATCTAAATTAGTATTCTCATCTACAATAGAACAGGCAGCATTTCTAGATTTGAGATTATCAGATGTTTGTTCTGAAATGATCTGAAACTCTTCAGTGTTTTGTGACTGCTCCTCTTCAGTTGTGATAATGTTTTTGGACATTTCTGTAGAACCTGCTTCTACATTAGAAGAGTTGAGATAAGACTGCCTTTTCATTTTGTGCTTCTCTGTTGCTGCATGCCTTGTCATCTCTCGACGAGTCACTGCATAGTAATCGCAGGCCATGCAATAAAACTCAAACTCTTTTGTATGCTTCCGTTTCACATGCAGCTCTAGAGAAGCAGAAGAGTGAGCACTAAACTCACAGTGTAGACATTTATTATCACTTGTATCTGTAAAATCTCTCTGGGAACACGCATCACCATGCTGCAGAAGGTCCTCTGGCTCTACAGATATTTGGTCCTTTTTATCAGTAAGATGGCTAGTACCTTCTCCATCTACAGAATGAAATACACTTTCAACTTCAACTTCAACTGGATTTCCATGATCATCTGCTGGCTTTTTTAAAACAGAAGTCTCTGACTCCACTAACTTTTTAGCATGTTCACCTAAGCTATTCAATGCTGACTGGGTATTCTTTTTACAGGCTTCAAGATTTCCCCCTTCAGGACCAACAATGATATCTGAACTTTGTTTCCCATTTGCTTCTATTTCTACCCGTCCTTTATGTTTCTTGGTGGCACAATGACGCTCCATATCTCCCTTAGTTACAGTATAATATTTACATACTTTGCATAAATAGCTATACTGGTGACTGTGTTTACGTCTAATATGAACAGTCAAATTGGTAATACTGGAAGCCAAAAGACCACAATGTGAGCATGTCCTTGAGATGTTGCCTTTGGGTCTCCCTCTCTTTGGAGCAGTGGTCAAGGCTAATTCATCGTCTTTACTCGTAACTCCAGATTGTGACAATTCCTTAGGTGTTATGCTCTTCTCAAGAAAGGTATGTTCCTGTAACTGCACACCTATGTGGCCTTCACTCCTTCCACTTCCAGAAATGTTAAGGTCTTCTTTTTTATCATTTGCACCAATACATACTCTTTCGATACATTCTTCAAAGCTTAAGCCAATATTATTTTTCTTGGCATTCTCGAGATGTTTGCTTCTTTTAATGTGTTTCTCCATTCCTTCCTTGCTCAATGAATAAAGATTGCATGCTTTACAAAGAAAATGATAGTCCTGACCATGCCGAAGCTTTATGTGTCTTGTGAGAACAGTTGAAGATCTTGTTTTATAAAAACACTTCTTACATTGAAACTGAGGCTTACTTGAGTGCCTTACTTCATTCCCATGGCTTACTCTAGACTTAACAGGTTCTTCCTGAGCTGCTTTCTCTGACTCATTCATAGAAGGTTTTGTGTTTTCTAATTCCAAAGTACTTAAAGGTAAGGTCTGTAAAACCAAATCACTGTTCAATGATGGAGAAGTCTTTGGCTGAACCAATAAACTAATATGCTTTTCAGTTGCATTGTGCTCTTCCATGTCATTCTCAGACAAGAACAGGTTACAAGAGTTACAAAAAAAACCCATCCCATGCTTTTCCTTCATGTGATCTCTAAGGTTTATCTGAGTCAGAGAAATAAAGGAACAACACTGACAACTCAGGACAGAAGCAGTTTGCTGATGCTGGTTACTGTGCAAATGCTCCTCTAAGTCCCTCCTTGATGGACCAGAAAAGTCACATGTCTGGCAATAAAATTTCATCTCTTTTGCATGGCACTTTTTCACATGGATTTCCAAATCTGTCCTATTTGTAGCTATCTGATCACAGTTTGTGCACGTATATACCATCTGATGGTCAGGAGCTGGCTTCATTGTTGAAGAGTTCAGCGGCACGGGACCAAGAAGACAGGAGCTTATCTTGTCCTGCATCATTTTCGGGGTGTCTGAGGTAGTCATACACAGACTCTGGACATCACTGTTCACATCTTGGTGTTTCAGCACTGGTTCTGCATCATTTGTTTTCATCTGTGTTCTAAAATGTTTCATATACATCCTCTGAGTTTCAGTTGTGCCTCTTTTATTAATTCCTGAAAGATTAAACCTTTTCTTTGTCTGGCCCTTCAAGATAAAAGTGCCACCTGATCGCCGAAAGCTATTACTCAACACTAGAATGTTTCGTTCAGGCCTTGGCCTTGAGGTGATACTGATACTATGTGGCATCTGTAGGGTATTTTTGGTAGATTCTGATTTATCTAAAAGATCCTCTGAGGGTACATTTCCTAATTTTTTGTTCTGGTCTTCAAGATTTCCACCCGTACCAAGGGAGGAAACATTTTCTTCAACAATCTTTGCTTTTTCAGGTGAAGTATTATTGGATGGCACCATTTCAACAAGGAGCTCACTGCCGCTAGCACTATGCTGAGAAATGCTTTCTCCACAGTCTTTAAATTTGCTCCCAACGTTTTGTAATCCTTTTGAATTTCTATTCTTTGTTCTTGGTTTTGCTCGAATATTCTTTGTTCCTGTCATACATGTTTTTTTAGGAAAAGGTTGTTTTGTTAAGATCTGTACAAATCCTCCACGAGCAGCAAGATTCTGTCGCCGGAGATGTGTTTTGCCAAGATAGTGCGCATTCAACAGGTTTTCTTCCACACACTGGAAGCCACAAAGATCACAAGAAAAGACTTTCTGTGGTCCATGTGTGTGTTTGATATGGATATGGAGAGCTGTGCTGCTCTCTGCTTTGTGGTTGCAGTGACAGCAGATATGTTCTTTAGCCTGCTGCCCATGACATTCAGCATGTTTTTCCAAATCCGAACAAGAAGAAAACAAATGGCCACATATGCTACACTTGAAAACTGTATCTACATTTCCAGTGGTGCAGCTAACACTCATTTCTTTCAGAGGAAAAGGAGATTCTCCTTCTGTATCCATTTCCCGAACAGACTTGCTTTCAGTGTCTGTCTTCAGAGAAACAGCATCAATAGTTTTTAAATCACAAGAGGATGACATGGCATTTGAAAGATCTGTGCCTCTGTCTGAGCAGTCCTTCAGGAAGGTTTCCTTTCCTGCTTCATCTAACAAGACACCCACTTCTGAAGCTGAGCTTACTGGAGTGTTGAATCCACAGGTGCTCTCCTCGCCAGAGTTAAGAGGCACTGTCTCTTCTAGTCTCATTCGTTTGGAAGCATGTTTATTTCTGTCTTCCTCCATAGCAAAGCTGCCCAAGCTGGATGACTCTGAAAAGCCTCGTTTGCTTGTGAAATTATCAGAGGACTGTGCTATCCCATCAGATATAGGCCCACAATTGTCATTATTGGATGAAACATTTTTCAAGTCTTTTGCTTCCTTGTTTATGTTTTCATCCTCATCATTGTCAGGCTTATTATCAGAATCCATCATTAATAAAATGCTGATGATATTTCTTGTATCAAAGGAGGCTTAATTGGCACTGAAAACCTGTGAAGTAAATAAACATGGTATTCAGCCATTGAATGTAAAGAAAATGCACATGTCAGTCTGAAACTAGATGAAAAAACATGAAATTGGCCTTGTGCAATTTCCTTTATGCACTTAGAATGTGATCACATATATAAAGTTCTTTATGAAAAGTATGCAATCTGATTTGTAGAACACCACACCATACCACTACTGACTCAGAAAGCAATACTGTATCTCTGAAAGAAAAAAGGGATATTTTCAGTCTCCAAAAAAAAATCAAACAACAGAACTCATTCTTCAATTCTCTACCCCAGTAGATTTCAGTTGATTACTATATATATATATATATATATGATATATATATATATATATATATATATATATATATAAAAGAAACTCCTTTCAAATTACATTGTAAGGGATTTAGTTCAGTAGCACAGCGCTTGCCTGGCAAGCACGAGGTCCTGAGTTCAATTCCTGGTATCAAATTACATTGCCGTGAACTCCCACTCTGTAAAATACATGAAAACAAAACTTGTAAGACAGAAGTTTAGAAATTAGACCTTCCCCTTCTTGATCTCCCAACAGAAACCTAACTCCTACTGTAAAAGCACTGTGTCATCTTTTCCCCTAAAGCACTATACTTTTTAAAAATAGATCCCAGTTAACAAGACATACCATATATTCTCAACACACTCAAGCTCATTTTTTTACCAATTAAACTCCCCTGCTATTCCGGGTGTCAATTATTAAACTTCTCTCACACTAATTTTCGGTTGTCAGATGGTTAAAGGCAAAAGGAAATGCTATGGTACAGGAGAATTAAAGTATATTTTAAGAGAAAATTTTGTATTAAATAAAATGCCCTAAAAACAATATTATTGACCTTTTATGATATATAATAAATTGAAACCTATCATTTTCCATTTACTTTACACTATGATTGAAATTGTCAGATAAATTCCATTTAACTTTAATTAAAAAATTATCAATCTATTATAGCCTCAAGCTAATGATACTTATTTCAACTATTCTACTTATTTTTTCCACAATGATGACAAATAAAATGAAGTCTGTTATTTTGACTATACTAGGACTAAGGAAGAAAAAACAATGTATGAGACGTAGCATCAAAACCAAAACCAACAGAAGAAAAAACAGGTAAACTGGATTTCATGAAAATGAAAATCTTCAAAGGACACTATGTTTCAATATCACTAAAAGAAAATCCAAAAAAACCCCACAGAATGGGGGGAAAAAACTACGTATCACACATCTATTTTTCTGGTAAGTAATTTGCATTAGAATATATAAAGAACTCTTACAACTCAATAAAACTAATTTTCAAATAAGCAAGGAATCTCAATATACATTTGCCCAAGAAAACAACAGAAAATGCCAATAAACACATGAAAAAGTACCCTAAGTCATTAGTCATTAGAAAAAGGAAAATCAAAATCATAAGATGATAATGCTTCCAATCCTGAAAGATGGCTGTAATCAAAGTCAGATAACAAATGTTGACGAGGATATGAAACCAGAACTCTCATGCTTTGCTAATGAAACATAAAATAATGCATTAATTTTGAAATACAGTCAAAATTAAATATGGAACTATAATATTACCCAGAAACTCCATTCCTAAGTATATGCCCACATAAAAACTTGTATACATGTTTTATAGTAGTATCTTTTATAACAGCCAAAAAATGGAAACAACCCAAATGTTAAACAAAAGATAATAGATAAATACAATGTGGCAGATCCATATAGTGGAATATTATTCTACCATAAAAAGGAATGAAATACTAATGTCACAATAAAGATAGAACCTTGGAAATACTACACTAAGTATGCCTATTATATGAAATGTCAAAAATCTAGCCATCCATACAGACAGAAAAATCAGTATTCCTTACAGCTGGAAGCAGGAGGAAGGCAAAGAAAATGGGTGAAATCCAAAGGTTACCAGGTCTTTGAGGTCATTAAAATGTACTGTGGTGATGACTGCACATATGTATGACTACAGTAAAATATCTCAATAAAACATTTAAAATATGTAAGTTGTTTTACACCATCTATATATCTGTATACTCTACTCTGTAGAGTAAAAAAGACAAATGTACAAAGTTACATTACAATTATAAAAAAAATTATATAAAAATCTGGGTGCAGTAGCACAGACCTCTAATCCCAGCACTCTGGGAGGCTGAGGTAGGATTCCAAAAGTTCAAGCCCAAATCTGGGCATCTCAGTGACTTAACAAGATCCTGTTTCTAACTGAAAAAATTAAAAAAGGCTAGGGATGTAGCTCAGTGTGAAGGCCCTAGATTTAATTCCCAGTAAAATACATACACATACACACACACACACACACACACACACACACACACACACTTTCACTCGCAAAATGTTCAACATTAGATACTGTTAAGGCTTGTGTCTAATTGTCCCCCCTAAACCTCATGTGGTCACAGGTGGGGCTTTTTTAGAGGTGGTTGAATCGAGACAGTGGGATGCTGGGATTAAGGAAGTGGGATTACTAAATTAGCTCACTGCCTGGTTTGGCACAGTTCTGTGTATGATTAAGTGTGCCCCATCCTGGATGTGAATACCGCTTGTTGCTTGTCCTTGTTTGTTGCTTGTTGCTTGTCATTTACCGCTTCTGCTTGGGTTGCTGCTTCTTGCCTTCTGCTATCTCTTGCCCATTCTATGATGCCCCTCTGCCATGCCAGCCTGCCTTGGAGCTGGTCAATTATGGACTGAAACCTCTAAAACTTGTAAGCTGAAATAAACCTTTCCTTCTTTAACTTTACGTATTCAGTATTTTGTCTCAGCAACAAGAAAAGTAATTAAGACATGTATTTCTTCAGCTGTGTTCCAGAAAACACAGAGTATGTAAAAGGTTAATAGGTGTTGAGGTTACCATGACCAAATAAATTTAGAAACTCTGATTTAAACAAAGTGTCCTTACCAGAGGATTCCTTGGTATACAGCATGTCCCAACCTCATTCCATTACAGATCTTTTTCTATAAAAAAAACAAAATCAAAAGACTAGTGCTGCAAAAGACCACTTAGAAAATGCTATTTTAGGGGCTGGGGATATAGCTCAATGGCAAAAGCATCTGCCTGGCAAGTTCAAGGTCATGAGTATGATTTCCAATACCAAAAAAAGAAAAAAAGAAAGAAGAAAAAGAAAATGCTATTTTACATACAGCATTGGTTTTGATTTCAACATTTACTATGGAAAAATAAAGGGAAAAAATAAAGTGAAAAACCAAGCACTACATGTTCATTCCAAAATATATACTTAGTGCCTTAAGGCCTATCATATGCCTTTTGCGTACAGATGCTGGACATACAGCAAACACCACAAGACCCTTGTCCCCAATGGGCATGGCCTCACATGCCTGTAATCTCAGCACTTGGGGAGGCTGAGGCAAGAGAGTGGTGAGTTCAAGCCCAGCCTGAACTACTTAGCAACTTATCAAGACCATGTTTCAAACTTAAAAAAAAAAAAAAAAAAAAAAAGGCAAAAAGAGTTAGAGATGTGAAAAGCCTGGGTTTAATTTCTAGGATATCACCCCCAGAAAAAAAAAGGTGGGGGGAAGCACACTCTGTCCTTTCAGTGCTTAAATGATAACAATGGCAAGACAGTGGTTTTCAATGGCTATATTGTCCAACCCAGAATAACTACTTTTGGTCAAAATGAAGTCATGGAGACTAGATTTACTCTTCATTTGTAGGTAGGTAGGTAGGTAGGTAGGTAGATAAGATAGATGGATGGATGGATGGATAGATAGATAAATAGATAGACAGACAGACAGACAGATAGGAAGCAATAGGATAAGGCAATGGATATCAGGCAGTAAAGAGGAGTGATACCTAAGAAAAACCATCTAAGTGAGCCCCAGCTTACTCTAAAAGGTACCCAGGCCACAGCACAGGAAAGGGTATCTGAGTTGAGGGATACTGAGTTAAGGAGAGTGGAGAGGTGCACAATGAGGGAAGTCCAGAGACCTGGTATCTCCAGAGTATCTCTGTCCAGACACAGGGCTCTACACCTACATTCACAATCAGTCCCCGATAACATACATATCCCATCACTTCCCACCCACCCCATGCTCCAGCAACCACAGTTCAGAATTCTCTCACCAAATAGTAATTTTGCCTCCTCTACAAGTTTGTATGAACAGAATGATAAAATACGCTTTTGGAGGGTATCTGGCTTTATTTTGCTCAGCATGATACTTTTATTGCCTGTGTCAGTAGTATGTTCCATTCTGCTGCTGAGTGGTCATACATTGTATAGATATAATACAATTCTACTGATGGATATCTGAGTCATTTCTTTCTTGTCGCTATTATAATAAAAATGCTATGATTATTCTTATACATGTCTTTGTAGGGCATATACTTTCATTTCTTTTATGTAAATACCAGCAGTATTCCTGGGTCATAGGGTATATATGTTTTACTTTTTGAGAAGCTGCTTGACTGATTTTTCAAAGTGGCTGTATTATTGTACATTGCCTGCAATGTATATAAATTCTGACGGAACCACGTCTTCACCAACATTTGATGTCAGTCTTTTAGTCATTCTGGTGGGTGTGCTCAGTTTTATTCTGCATTTCCCTACTGACTAGTGATAGTGTTGAATACTTCATGTGTTTTGTTAGCATTTTGCCCATTTTTTAGTTATTTTGCTTACTGAGCTGTAGGAGTTGCTTACGTATTCTGGGCATAAATCCTGTCAGACACATGCTTAACAGATATTTTCTATCTTTTCATTTTATTAATGGTATCTTTGATCAACAGAAGTTTTAAACTTTGATGAAATCAGTGCTGTTCCTATTATGGTTATATACTTGTTTAGTTATTTTCTGTCTCTCCATGCTAGAATGTAAACCATGTTTATTTTAGCCATCTTTAACATACCCAGAGCCTAGAACAATTCCACACACTTACAAGGTACTAAAATGAATGAATGAATGCCTTTTGTGATACAAGTAATGTCTAATATCCAAGTACTTACAGATGAAATGAAAAATGTCTGAGACATACTTCAACACTATCCAAGAGAGGGGCACAGGAAAGCTACATGCTGATAATGATTTGAGCTGAGTAAAAGTAGTTGGGGATCATTATACTAATCTATCACCTTTTCATATACTTGTACATGTATATATTTGAAAATATCTGGAACAGAGATTCTGTGCAGGAAGATTTTATGCTTAGTCTAAGCCAGCATGAACACCCTTTCTCATGGCTCGGAGCCCAGCCATCACCTCCTCTGCCAACACTGCCATGGTACATGCCTAGGTCACCTTTGCTGTGAGCAGCAGAGCAGTGCAGATGCAGAACACAGAACACAGAAACTTGCACCTACTTAGGGAACATACACACACATGCACATGCATACACACATGCCTGTCTAGTGCAGGAATGTTCTGTTCAGGGCATCTGAGGCATGTATTTTTAGAGACAAAAGAGTGACAACTGCATTAATGAGCAAAGCAAAATAATGAGACCCTTCATTATCTTCCATATAACAGCACCAAAAGTTCTAAAACAAATGAAAAAATGTTTCCACATTTGTCATTTCCAACTGATATTTTAAATTAGTGAAATAATTTAACATCTCATTTAAAGGAATAATAAAACTTCAACAAACATATATTGAGCACCTAATATATGAAAGAAACTACTGCATAGTGATATTAACACATAATCTCCTGAGATGATAGTCTCCAGGGACTACATGACATACACCCCAATACACCATATACATAATATAAAGCCATATATGGTTGCGCACAGCCATATAAATGAACGAGTAATCCTATTTCCAATTAGAATATTTTAAATCAGCTAATGTTTTTTCTTTACTAAAACCTTGAAGAAACTAAATCTGTATTTTTATTTTTGTTTTCTTTTGTCAAAGGAGCAGGCAGAAACAGTGAAATGAAGGGGAAGGAAGGACTGAGCAAAGCCTCAAACTCACACATGGAATATGTAGGATAATTTGGCAGGTCAGTGGGCTACGGCTTTCTTCTGCACAGTATTGTACAAAGTGGGTGCTAATCAATAGCCCAGATCCGAGCCAGGCATGGTGGCGTACGCCTTTAACCCCAGCACTCAGGAAAGCTGAGGCAGGAGGATGCTTGAGAGTTTGAGACCAGCCTGGGGTACAAAGCGAGTTCAAGGCCATCCTGGACTGCGTAGTGAGACCCTGTCTCAAAAAAATAGGGCCGGGGATTTAGCTCAGTGGCCTAAGCACCTGCCTGGCAGGCGCAAGGTTATGAGTTCAATCCCAGGTACCAAAAAAAAGCCCAGATCACAGAAGACTCTTAAACAAGAGTTGGATTTTACTCGATAGTTTCAGAAGGGAATTACCAAAAAAACTGCACCATTTTGGAAAGATTAATTTTTCAAGATGTAAGACACAGTATAAATAGAAAAAGAGGCAGAAAGAGCTCACTATAATAGTTTTAAATTACAAGGTCCAGAACTAGAACAAACTCAGTGAGCTGCAGTGCAAATTCATTTAATAAGTATCTTAAAAGTGACCTAGAAGTGATTAAATGGAAATGAGAGTTTATGTGAATGCAAATTTTTAAAACTCCACTAGCAAAGACTGTTAGTAGAAGTATCATCTTAGAGGTAGACATGGGGCTAGAGAGCTCTTTTAGAAAGAAAATTCAAAAATCGCCTTATTAGGATGGCTCAAGAGCTCATTTTTCTGAGGTACATTTTACTCATTCACTCAACAAACACTGAATGCTTACCATCTAACAGAAAGTACCTCTGGTTCTCTCAGAAACAAAGCAAACAACAAAGCAGGCAGGGCTTGCTGTCAGTTCTCAGGATAAGGTATAATCAATCTCCTTTCTTTTTAAAAATACCAGCATTTGTAATTTAGTATAGAAATAAAATGACTCTAAGATTTCTTCTCACAGTAGTTTTAAGATTGAGAAGATTCTAGCAGCTACCCGGACTAAAATAGTGGCATATATTATTAAGCCCAACCTTCATCAAGCATTAGGTTTCCTGTACAAATACATTATTCAACACACATCACACCATGACACAGACATTTCTAAATATGCTATTCTAAATATGTGTCTTATCAAAAAAATCTTCAAGTAGCTGTTCTCTGGCTAAAAAAATTAAATTACATATAACTCAAATATCTTGTTTTTACCTATAAATTATTAATTCAACCAGAAACTATCACAAAAGACGATCCCTACTCTTAAATATTTCTTGGCTATGTTTTAAAGTGGGGGAAAAAATGTTTCAAGAAACAAATCAAAACACTTGCTTTTCTGAGTATAATAAAACAAATCAATAGCAGCCTTCTGATGACACCTGGTGGCCACTTCTCTCAAGAATTTTCTCTTCTGTGTTTCAAAGAAAACATTTTAGTATTAGAGAAATTTAATAATTATTCAGCCATTTTAAATGTATCTATACTACAGGGAGAATGAAATTTTGCCTTCATTTTCATCTTTCTTGTTCTACTTTTCACTCATTTGATTCATTTTCATTTCTCTCTAGGTCATCTTTCCATTTCCAAACAGTTGATGGGAAGTGAGCTAAAGTTTTTGTGTTCTGTGAATCTCTTTCTTTCTTTCTCTCTCTCCCTCTCCCTCTCCCCCTACCCCCTCTGTCTCTGTCTCTGTCTCTCTCTCCCCCTCCTCCTTCTACATTTCTCTTCCCCCTCCCTCTGCTCCCTCTCTCCCCTTCTTTCCCTCAGAGACACTCTCTCCCACCCTCTCTCACTCACAGACATACTCTCCCACTGGTATGACGAGGCCATACAAGAATCCACCTTCTCCCTGCCTCTTATCCCACTCAAACTCACCTTTCACCTCTCCTAGACTTATCCAAATTAGTGGCACAGGTAGTGTGAGATTAGCGCACATCACTAAGACCACACCGACATCACACTAGGAATATGTGTGCATTCTAAGGCAGGTATAAACACATGTGTATGTAAAAATGCCTAACAATATCTTGCTCTTTCCCTTGGAGGAATCCAAAAAAGGATGAAATTCAGGCATTACAATCCTACAGTAGGGATGCTCGCTCCTGGAAGAACAAAGAGGCCTGCCCACAAGTCAACTGTGTACTCCAAGGAGCAAGGGCAGAATAAATGAAAGTTGTAGAGTTCTCCTATCTCTTATCTACCATGTTCAACTGGACACTGTATTGAAGCTTTATCATTACAGTATTATCTGACCAAATAAAACCCACACATCAGATCTCTCAGTGGGAAGCTCTGCACTGTGACATAGCTACAGAACACCATGTGCATAATCCACCATAATCCACTGTACCCCACTGCCCCGGCCAGGCCCCATTCACTGGTATACCAATTGGTAACAACACCACACAATGGTCTCTGACCCTGCAAGGAAAAAATGGACTCTTCTATGAATGTCTACAATGGCAGGATTAATAAATCATTCTGACAAGAGTTTATTCAACACACTAAAAACACATTTACTAAATAACGCAGGGACAATTTACCACAAACGTGCAATAGAGTTTGATGTACTCACAACAGGACCAGTTCACGAACACAAGGGTCCGGTAAAACTACTTCTTCACTTCTCTGAGAACAGCCAACAACACATGTACTCAGTTTTAAGTTTACTGTCAAGGGAACTGTCTCTAGTAGTTTTAAATGAGTCTGAAATTCTTGGATAGACCCCTTGAGGGGCAGGGCTTGGTTTCCCTCCTCCCTGTGTTTCATCTAAGCACAAGTCCTAAGAGGCTCAAGCTTCCCACTTGCCCTGCCCCTAGGATCACTCCTTCCAGGGAAAGCCAATACAGTGCAGTGAAGACACCTGGACAGGCTCTGGGGAGGTCCACAGGACTCAGATATGAGGTCTCCTTCACAGACCCAGTGAGGAAATGGGTCCTGCCAATAGCTAGGAAGCAAGGCCAATTTGGTAGCAAACCTACTATCCTTAGTTACCCCTTCAGATGAGAGCTGACCTTACAAAAGTCTAACCTATATAGCTACAGGACAGACCTAGAGCCAGAAATACCCAGGCAATGCTCACTCCCAAATTTCTGACCCACAGAGGCTAGGCATGGTGGCACACGCCTATAATCCCAGCACTGAGGAAGCTGAGGCAGGATAATTGCTGTGAGTTCCAGGCCAGCTGAGGCTCCATATCGAGTTCAAGGACAGCCCAAACTACATAGTGAGACCCTGTCTCAAAAAAACAGAAAAACAACAAACAAAACAAAACAAAATACCTGAGCCACAAGACTGCAAGAAAATAAATGCTTGCCAATTCATGCCATTGCCTTTTAACATAATTTGTTATGTGGCAATACATGATTCCTTTTTCTCTTTCCTATCTTACCAAAAACACATTCACCTGGAGCTACTGTCTCCTTTATACATACAGTATTTCATATGCACATCTTTCCTTTCTGCTCCAATCCTTAACAAAAAGCTTCTGTACTAGTACAACAATACTAACGCACAAAGGAGGAGATCAACAAATGTTAATTGCATGATATCCATCATATTAATGCATTATCAGGCAGAATTCTTATCAACTTTTTATTCTAGAACTGTAATAAAAATGATGTTTACAATTATATCTCTCCCACTACCAAAACCCATTTCAGATACAGCTCACAATAAAAAATTGATATAAGAAAATGAAGAGCTATTAAACAGCTAGCTAGTAAAGAAATGAGGTGAAGCAACTTTTCAATTTAGATTTGTATGAAATAAAGGAAGTGTCTTAAAGTTTTCTGAAAAATCTTACTCACTTTGGATGGAAGCCTTCTGTCATATGGGCCCCTAAACGCTACTGAGCAAGAAGCTTGTCACTGAAGTGAACAGCCATTGGTTCCTTTCTAGCAAGTATTCTGGCATGACCAAAGTTAAGGAGGCAAGCCATGCAATATAAGGGGCTCTGCTAAGGACATACACCTAAGTTACGTCTCACATCCAAAGCATCCATATGCCATGCCTAGGCTTGAGCCTACAAAGAACTTTCTCACCAACAGTCCAAAGGCATTTGCAGACAAGAAAGCTAGAACTGCATATTCCCAAAATTGTTTCTATTCCAAAGAATATCCATGTTATATTTTAAATATTCAATTTAATTTTGCCTGCAAGCTAAAATTTTAAACATTTGCTTATTGATTAAGAGATAAAATAATTTCTAAAGCATTATATTGACAGGGATCAAAACAAAGTAGACAATATCACAGTAACAAAGGAAACTATCAGTTTCTTTCATTATCAAAGATTCTCAGCCTTCCAACACATTTATGAAGCTGAATTAATGAGAATGTAAAATAACAAATTACACTGCAAAACAAAGTTAGTTCAACCATCATACCTGGCAATCTACTTTTTTAAATACTTTCCTACATCTCAAGTATGATTTTCCAAATACTGTACATTAAACTGATTTAGAAACAGTTAATTTTATGACAACTTTGTATCAACTATCTAACAAATATATGTTTCAAAGAAGATTCTGACATGAAAAGTTAAAATTTAGTGCCTCCTTTCAAAAACTATTTTTAGCGGGGGATTTAGCTCAGTGGCCTAAGCGCCTGCCTGGCAGGCGTGAGGTTGTGAGTTCGATCCCCAGTACCAAAAAAAAAAAAAAAAAAAGTATTTTTAAACATCAATACTTTGGTAGTATTTCCATCTTTTTAAAATTAAAAAAAAAAAAGTCCTACTAGCACAGGAATAAAGAGGACAAGAGAAAGGAATGATGATTCTATGAGTTAAGTAAAAAAATTTGAAAATTCAATGTCATTAAAAGCAAACACAATCACTTGAATCTTATGTTATTTGAAAAAGGTTGTTTTATTATCATTGTAACTGATCACAATGAAACCATTCTTACAACTAAAGACATTACAATGAATTTTCTTTACAGCTACAGAGAAATGGGATTTGCTGTTTCACATCAAATAGAACAGGCTATATAAATTCTTCTACCTATTTATTATAAAATATAATTTCATCTATAAAATCGGTCATGAAATATTAAAACTGAAACAACAGAATTTATAACCTTTACTTAATTTAGTTTAAATGGTCTATTCACTAAAATAGGGTGGAGTGGGATGGAAGGTTACATGTGATGGAGCCCCTCCTTTCTCATTAAGTGTTTCCATTAGACTCTGTATTTTCAACAATTTATAATACAGCCATAAAATGCATTCAATGATAAAAGTTAGTCTATGTTCCTTAAATTGTTCTTCTTCTTTTTCAAAAGGCAAGAAAATGGAGCATATAACATGAAAACTGGGGAAAGCAAAAAGAATTAGGTGTATAAAATTAAAGAAACATAATGTATCTGTACTGAAAATTTTAAACACTAGTTAAGCTAGAAATGAAGCTATTGTTTTCATCTCAACTACACCAATAATAAGCAGTAGGACATATGGGACTTATGTAGCCTTCCTGAATCCAGTTTCTCTGTTCCTGTTTGTAAAGCAAAAAGGAAGGAATTAGTTCAAAGAGAAACTCCCTTGCTGAGACAAAGGAGTTGTTAAACACTCAAACAGTATAAAACTGTATTCTTAGTAAAGGATTTCTTTCCCATTCCAGCAAAAAAAACAGGGAAAATGGTATTTCCAAAATGTAAGTCTGGGAGATATATAACAAAAAACGACTTAGTAACTTGTTCTACAGTTACTACTTAGATGGATTTGTAACGTCCTTGAGAAGAGATGAAATACAATAGCTAATCAAAGAACTACAGGGGAAAAAAGACTAAAACTACTAATTTTGGAAGAATTCTGGAAAACACTGTAATTCCAAATGTCAATAAGCTAACACACCATATAAAACTATCAAGCCTCAAGACATCTGGAATATAAATTATTAGGTACCAAAGATCTGAGTATTAAGAAGTATATTTAGAGCCGGGCGTGGTGGCGCACGCCTTTAATCCCAGCACTCGGGAGGCTGAGGTAGGCGGAGCATTGTGAGTTCGAGGCCGGCTTGGGCTACAATGCGAGGGCAAGGCCGGCCTGAGCTACATAGTGCAACCCTGCCTCAAAAAAACCAGGGCCAGGAGTTTGGCTCAATGCCTTAAGCGCCTGCCCTGGCAAGCGCGAGGTTGTGAGTTCAATCCCCGGTGCTGCAAAAAAAAAAAAAAAAAAACAGAAGTATATTCAGAAAGGACGAAAACTTCAGTATTGGATTTTTTAAATGAATACAGTTCTACCCAAGTCCATTTATATATAATAAGATTAATAGTATTTTTTTCTTTTTGTTTTTTCGTTTTTTGGTCTGGGTGGTGAAATTATAGGAAATTTTTTTCTCCTTTTCTTGCCATTTTTCTATAGATTCCAAAATATATTGCCTTTGAGGGAGGAGAAGACTGAAAGGAAAGCTTAAAAGAAAGTCTTGAGATATTGCTGAAGTAAAAGAAAATGAGTACTATACCCTCAAGGAAAAAAGGGAAATACAGAATGAGCTTATGATTGTGGGCTTTACACTCAGAATCAAAATACCATGGAGACTTGTCATTACAGTCAGAGATGTGTGGGGTCTAATTTTGGTCAAAAACCATGGATGCTGTTATGGTTTATATCCAGATGTACTCCCAAAGCCTCATGCACTCATAGGTGGGACTTCGGGAAGGTGACTAGATCATGGGTTTATGATATTTGTCATTGGATTAGTTCAGTGATGGATTTATAGCTGCATGTGATTTTGGGAGGTAAGACTGGTGGCAAGAGTTGGTTCATTGTGGGCATATCCCAGAAGGATTATATATGCCTCCTCCTCTGTTGATCCCCCTCTTTTTCTTACCTGCCATGTCACAGAATGTTTCTCTTCTGCTATGCCCCTCTGCCATATAGACTGAAACCTCTATCATCTGTGAGCCAAAATAAACCTCTTCTCCTTTAACTTATGGCTGTCAAGTATTTTGTCCCAACAACAAGAAAGATAAATGCTAACAAACTGACCCATGGCTTTCTAGATCTCACACTGGATACATAAGGATGAGGTCTGGGGATTGGAGGGAAGAGAACAAGTAACATTGAGCATACACACCACCCACACTTCAGTTTTTAATGCTATTCACCACTAAAAATTAACCAGGGTTCCTGGAGAAATGGCTGATTCCAGGGCTGGAGCAAGGCAGATTGAAGATAAGCCTGGAGTATCTCATGTCAGAAAGTAGGAAAATGCTTTTTAAAAGAAGAAGAATGGTACCACAAAGATGCAAAAGCCAGACTGAAGGAACACCAAAATAATTCAGGATCACTAAATCACTAAACTAGGAGTGAGAGTCACAGCCCTGGACACTCACAGGCCACAATCAAGGACTCCCTCCAAACCCAAAGGCAGCACAGGGAGAAGCAGCCAGCCATGCCCCCATGCACCTGCCACCATCAGGGAAGCCTCTGTGCACTGCGCAGGTCTGGAAAAGCACACCCCACCGCCTCCCTGGGAACTTGGGTTCAGAGAAACCCAGGTGTCTGGTCCATTCCCCTACACTGCAGAGAGGCAGCCAACATGGGATCCAACAACCAGCTCATATGGAGGAACCCAAGAAAATGTCAAAATGAAGGAGTAAATGCAATCTCAGACCTTGAGCTCCCACAGAACAAGTCTAGGAGACACAGACATAGAAGATATTGGAAGCTGCACACCTCAAATTAGTGAAATGACAGCAACTGAAATCACAAAACAACTTCATGAGGCTACAAAAGAAATCAGATCAGAAATAATATCTCAGGTAAAAGAAGAAATGGCAACCACAATGAAAGAATTGCTGACTATATCTAAAGAAGGCATAGATAAAAAAAAAACAAGAGGAGCATAGGAAAATGATGGAAATTTTGAATGAACAATAGAAGAAATAAATTAGAATATATGAAACAGATTCAAAGAGATATTCAGGAAATTAAAAACTCCACTGAGAGCTGGCAAACCCTTCGAACAAAATTGAAGATAGACTTTCAGATCTTGAAGACAGGATTGCTGCTAGTGATCATGAAAGGAAAGATCTCTTAAAAATAACAAGGACCAGGAAATAACAATCTAACAGATGCAAGACAACGCAAAGAAAAATAATCTAAGATTGATAGATGTTAGCAAAAAAAAGCAGAAGTCAACACAAATGACATAAAAAGAATATTTACAGAATAGCAGAAAACTTTCCAAACATGGGAAAAGGACCTGACATACAGATAATTGAGGCATAGAGAACTCCAACTAGCCATAACCAAAATAAATCTACACCCAGACATATAATAATCAAGATCTCCAAAATTCAGCACAAGAACAGAATATTAAAAAGCTGTTAAAGAAACAGATCATCTATAAAAGAAAACCCATCAGAATCATGACAGACTTGACAATACAAACTACCAAGTCAAGAAGAGCTTGAAGTATTTCAAGACTTCAAAGAAAACAACTTCCAATCCAGATTTATGTACCCTGCAAAACTATCTTTCAAAATTAATGGAGAAATAAGATACTTCCATGACAAAGAACAGCTGAAGAAATTCATGACCTACAAAATCAACCCTATAAAGAGTACTGAAGGATATTCTAGAAAGAGATAAAAATAACCATGGTTCCAAGAATAGCAGCAGAGGGGGATCACTAAGTAGGGCAGCGAATTAAAGGGAAAGGAAAAGTAGGGAGCCAACAATAGGAAAATAGCATGGTAGAAACAAGCCAGTGCATGTCAGTTGTAACCATTAATGCAGATGGCCTTGATTCACCAATAAAAAGAAACATAGGCAGGATGGATCAAGAAACAAGATCCATCAATATGCTATATACAAGAAACACATTTAACTCAATAGGAAATTCATAAACTGAAAGTCAAAGGAAAGAAAACAATGCTCCATGTGACAGGGACCCAGAAAAAAGCAGGAGTAGTTTTCCCATCAACTGCAAAATGGATAAGACATGGTATTTTATACAACAGAATGCTACTCAGCTATAAAGAAGGATTTAGAGGCTCTTGTAGGTACATTGATGCAACTTCAGATCATGCTCATGGGGAAAATGGTCCAGACTCACATGGGTGAACACTGCATTATCTCCCTGATGTGAAAGCCTTAAGGAGTTAGTGGGATTCAAAATGTACAACAGATATTGTGAAAGTGAAAGAGGGAGAAAATGGCTAAAAAAAGGAAGGAACAATGGGATGGGGGAAAGGAAAAAAGAAAAAACAATGGAAAAGATCATATATATAATTTATTATTTATATTATTTTATATATTCATATATGTATTTATATTTATACATTCATATATGTATTTTTATAAACAATTTATTATTTATATTTATTTTCATATATTCATATATATATATATATATATATATATATATATATATACACACACACACACACACACAAAACATAGATAATTATACTACTAATCTCTGTTACCCCAACAAAAACAATGTTTATAGCCAGGCATGGTGGCGCACACCTTTAATCCCAGCACTCAGCAGGCTGAGGTAGGTGGAGCATTGTGAGTTGAAGGCCTGCTTGGGCTCCAGCTTGCACTACAATGTGAGCAAGGCCGGCCTGACCTACATAGGGCAACCCTGCCTCAACAAAAAAAGGGCTGGGAGGTTGGCTCAGTGACTTAAGCGCCTGCTTGCCAGGCGCAAGGTTGTGAGTTCGATTCCTGGTACCAACAGAAAAAAAAACGGTTTATGCTTTCATTGTTCAATCATTTTTTCATACATATGTCTGGTAACCTGAACAACTACTTTGAAAACAACAATACACAACATATTAACCATTGTTAATCCCCTATTACTCTGTTTTGAAATTCTGTATCATCGTTTTTATCCTTTTTTTCTTTTTTCATTTTAAAATAAAAATTGTTTTATAAAGTAGGAGTTAATAAGCCCACTTCACTGGCTGAATGATGGATGGATAGATAGGTGCTTAAGAGAGAGAGGGGAGAGGGGGAAAGGAGGACAAACAAATGGCTCTGCTTATAGTATCATGAAGGGTCAATTGATAAAAATGGAGGAAATGCTGGAGATGGAAAGTAATACTGGAAAAAATTATTTGAGGCAAAAATCACAAATTGATGCTAAATCTGAGAGTTTTTTCAATACAGAACATAATGTTTTGCACAATGTTAAAGCATCTCCCACAACTTACTTATTAGTTACAAAGGAAAAAAAAAAGAAAAACATAACTCAGTAATTTTGCATTGGATAAACTGACAACATCTTGCCTGAGTGATCAAAATCTACATACTCAATAAAAGCCAAATTGACATGGTATACCCTCAGATGTGTGACACACTCTGAGAAGGACTCTACATCACTCATACAGCATTGTAGCTGAAAAAGCAAAACCTCCAGCTAATCAAGAGTGCTCAGACAGGAGAATCACAAGTTCAAGCCCAGCCTCAGCAACTTAACTACCCTGTCTCAAAATGAAAAATTTTTAAAAATGTTTTAATTTAAAAAAGGATGGGAGATACAGCTCAGTACTAAGGTCCCAGGTTCAACCCCTACTACTGCAAAAAGAAGGGAAGAAGAGAAACAGCAAACATCCCACGAGGAATGTTTTATTTAAAGAAGAAAAAAATGGTGAGGAAGACTGCATTCTTAAAAATTGTCAGTGTCATAAAAGACAAAGGAAAGCTAGAAATTGTCCAGATTACAGGAAGAAGAAGAAGCATGAGAATTGAATGCAGTATCTACTTTCAGACTGGATCTTGTACTGCCATCGGAAAAAAATGTATTAAGTGTATTTTAGGACAACTGATAAAAGTACTAATGTAAATTTACATAACTGATAAGAGCACTATAGTTATGTAAGAAAGAATATCCCTATTCTTAGAAGACACCAACTGACTTCATGGGTCAAAGGAGTACAATGTATTTAACTTACTATCAAACAATAGAGGAAGAAGAGTAAAGTGTATGTGTGCATGTACACATGTGCATGTACACATGTGCATGTAGATGTCTCTGTGTATAAAGAGTAAACATGATAAAGAGAAAGAGGAAATGATAAATAGGACAGGTTTCTTTACAACCTTTTGCCATTTAAAAAAACTACTGGAATCTTTCTGTCACAATCCTGTCCTCTGTGATCCCCGCACTGGCCTTTAAACAGAGCTCTGGAAAACACTGATGCAAAGAGAATGACACCCATAGGAGGACTGTGAGGGTTCCCGCCTACATTTTCTAAAAATTCAATGATACTAATTAACCACTTACCAAAGATAAACCTTCTTCCTGTACAAAGCAAAAGGATACCAGGTGGCATACCAGAATTTGCTAACACAGACAAAAGGATACACTGCAATTCCAACAAGCTCCTATACAACTGTCTCCTGTCCCCACGAACACCGGCTCCATCTTCTCTAAGTTGGACCATGGAGCTTTGCTGAAGACTTTCAGTGTGAAGTAACAGTGCACCACTAAGAGGAGCTCTGCAGTCACACAGGTTTCTGACTTCCTTCCCTACCTGACTACTCATTCCATGCAGGTTGTGCTCTTGCTTTTCTATAATTACTTTTCTCAACCGCCCTTCCCTTGGTTTTTTTCCAGCAAAAGTCCAACCATTTTCAAGTTTTCTGTATGACTTTTTCTTTCTGAATTGCATTTCTCTGCTTTTCACTAAATGTTTGTCAATGGTTCTGACATCTCATTCAACATACAAAAAGAAAAAAGAAAAACAAGAAAGGTAATCTCCAAACGTTAAATCATAAACCACTATTTTATCTCATCTAAAAATTATAAAAATAAAGGCATCTAAGATTTTACCACTTTACTTACATTTATCTCACCAATTATTTATCCTGTTTTCTGGTATAGAGTTCTAACAAATCCAAAAATAAATAAAATACTGTATGGATAAAACAGTCAGTAGAGGATATAGATTAAACATGAAGTTAGGCTTCACAAGGAAAACCAAAAGTCCTAAATGTACTCAGGGTCTGCAGTATCTGAAATAAGAAGCTTCATCTTCAGTTGAAAAGAGATATTTTGGAAAAAAACTTTAAAGTATTAATTTATATATTAAAATAAATAGTTCTTCAAAAATATTGACATGGTTAAAACCAAAGTTATATATAAGGTTAATGGTTAAGTGAGTTCTAGAAATTTAAAACTATTTAGGGGCAAGACATGTCATGAACATCCTCAGCTATCAAGAATAGCCAGGGTCTCCCCTCCCATGCAGCCTCCTGCTTGCCTGGGCACAGGCTGCCTTGGGATGGTATCTTCCAAATTCCTAAACAACAGAAACAGGGATAACTGGATGGAGGATTAGAGGGACATGTACATAATATCCCTAATAAATCTCCTGTTCTCACACACAAATCTCAGCAAGCTAGCAGTGCTTTCTAGTCCCTTCCAGCCTTGCTATCCTCCTTCCCCTAGGATTACCATCAAGGTCTTTTTTCTACCAACAGTGTATCTTCCAAGAATTTCATTTTCATTCCACTGAATTTCATGTTCATTAGCACTTATGTAGACCCAGTACTCACTAACACTGGAAGATCCTGCTTAACATTGTTTACAAAACTTTTTAGTGCTATATTTAGTAGCTATACTGGTTGTTTCTCAATAACAAATGTAAACATTAACCAAACACAATCCTAATCACTGCAACATGAAAAAGCTATACCCAAAGTCCCACCAAACACAGGTGCCTGCCAGTGTCCACGTAACTGCATTTATTTCCTATTATAATTTTATGGCTTACGCACTACAAATTCTAAAAAACAGTGTTCATTATGTGAACTGGGTTTCCCAAAGTGTGACAAAAACACTCCCCTCAGCACTCAAAGATATGTATCCAAGTAAGGAGTTTTAAATATGTTATTGAAACATGTAAGGGAAAAAATAGCATACCAACTGATAACTTTACATATACTAGTACTAACAAGGTTAAATTAAAATATATATATATGTGCTATGATCAAAAGATATGATGAAAGTTTACTTTTTCATTATAGTAAAAGATACATTGCCATTAATCTCTCTCAAAATACTCCCCCTTGCTTTGGACATGCTCCTTCCATTGTTCCTGTCACTTTCTGAAGCATTCCTCTTGCATGAGTATCTTTAGTTGTGCTGTCATAGCTACCTTGACACAATGAATTGATTCAAAATGTTTACAGCAATTTTTATCAAAAATATTATGGTGTATCAACATCCACCTTATTCACCAGATCTGGTACTATGCAACTTCTGGCTCTTCCCCAATGTCAGAATGACCACAGAAAGTAAATATTTTCCATCAATTCAGAACACTGAGGCAGAAATGAGTAGCAATGATGATAGGAAATGTTTGTTCAAAGTGAGGGGGAAAATATTGAAGGGGATTCATGGCAATGTGTCTTTTACTGTAATAATTTAATTGAAGTACACACCTATTTTTTGACCATGCCGTGTGTGTGTGTGTGTGTGTGTGTGTGTAAAAAGATGGAGTAGGCAAAAGACTAAAGTCTGGGAAACTGCATTACACTACAACATATCTTAATCATTTACTAATTTTTAAATTATATAAATTCTAAGTAATCAAGAAAAATAAATTTCAGTTCCAATTTCATGTCCTAAAAAATCAGTCCCTCCTCCATTACTTGTAAGCTTTCATAGATAGCATCATAAGTGGTCTTATTTATTTTCACACTTGAATAGTGGCCACCTTCTTAAACTTCTAAGAACATAATGCAATGTAATAAAATGTCTTAACTCTATAATATTATTTTTCTGTGCTCTGAATAAATAATAGAAGTTTAATATATTGTGAAGCAAAACTGTATATTACTAATTTTCTGTATATTTATAACCTGTCACGCATTTCAGATTTGGATACAATGACTACAACCACCATAATAAAATGTCAATGCACTCCACCCTAACGGCCAAAATAAAATTATTTAAAAGTGGTTCAAAGGCAATGGACATTTCTGTCTCACTCTTGTGCTCATGTAACCTCAAGGCAGCTCTTGCAGATCAAGCATTCTCCTCCAGACTGTGATTCAGGGACCCTGGTTCCTCCCACCTTGAAGATCTGCTTCTGAGCCTCCTCATTCCCTGTATCCAGTTGACAGAAAAAAGCAGGTATCAAAGAGGCAGCTGTGCCCCCTGCAAACAAGTGCCATATGCAGGCCACTGCTGGAGTGGGGACAACCAGACCCAAGCATCTGCCAGTGAGTCAGCACCATTCACAGACTGTGTGCGGAGAGACCAAGGTCTCACCAGGAAACAAGCCCCCCTTGTGAACCAGTGCCACGCATGGGCAGTCACCGGCAGGAGGACATCCAGACCCCATCCCCTTCTGGGGCATGGGCTAGCAAACAAGAACCAATCCCCTACCCTGTAGGCGACTGGCAGACCAGGAGTAACACAGGTTGCGAAGATAGCTATCGAGGTGAAATGCAAACTGATGCTTGTGGTGGTTTGGGGTTTCACCAACCTTGCAGGTCTGGGGGCAGTGGTCTGATCATCTGTTCACAGGATAGTGGTACACAGTGTGGCATCTAGGGGGGAATCTCCTTCTGAGGGTGGTGGACACGGTTGACTCCCTATTGTCTTGAAGTCCTACATCATTTTCATTGTTTTGTTTGGTTGGGTTTTATTCTTTTGTTTTGTTTGATTAGGTTAAATCTGATGGCATGAGCAGCTGTTTGAAGGATAGCAAGATATATTATGGTAGGTATTTTGGATTTACTACTGTCTTGTTTTGAAGTCCTTTATTACATTCATTGTTTTGTTTTTGTTGGTTCTATTCTGTTCTGTTCTCTTTGATTTTTAATACATCTGAAGGTATCTGCAGCTATTTTGAAGACAACAGGAGGCATTATGGTAACTATTGTTGATTTTGCATTGTTTTGATGTTCTATATCACTTACATTGGTTTGTTTTGATTGGCTTTATTCTGTTTTATTTTTCTTGGTTTTATCCTCTTTAAAATAAAAAAATAAGGGCTGGGAGTTAGGCTCAGTGGCTTAAGTGCCTGCCTCGCAGGCACAAGGTTGTGAATTCAAGCCCCAGTGCCACAAAAAAATAAATTAATTAAATTAAATTTAAAAATAAAAAAATTTTAAAAAGAGGCAGCTGCATGACTATGTCATAAAAGTTTTGACTCAAAAGTGGTATCTTTATATTCTAGATATAATTCCTTTGTCTGAGTGACAGTTAGCTAAAATTTTTTCCCATTCTGTGGGTTTTCTTTTCACTCAGGTGATTTCTTTTGAAGTGCAAAAACTTTTTAATAAGATGAGATTCCAGTTGTTTATTCTTTGAAGCACTGTGTGGTTTGTGTTTTGTTCATGAACTCTTTGCCTAATCATATGTCTTCAAGATTTCTACATACCTTGTCTTCTGTTGGAGACCGCTACAAAGCAGTTCTGAGCAGGATTTAAAACTTACTAATTGGCATTTTATTTATCTGTGAATCTGTCCTAGGCCTAGGCCCCTTGCCTGGCGATGGGAGCTGATTCATAGTAAGGAAATTCTATGAATCACTGATCCTGATCCAGGCCTGTAGTAGCCAATGAGGTCAGTGATACCTCAAAAGGCAAGGTAAAAAAGGTCGCAGCTGAGGACATATTGGCTCTATAATCAATTATGTTAATAGAGACTGCCCTGCAAGATTCTTACTCTGCAGGGCATCACAGTCCCATCACAAAGGCCATTTTGGAGATGACATAGTTCTCCATTCCTGGCATTCCTTAC